>JAEIGL010000122.1:0-47540 GCA_018903715.1 Zaprionus davidi | reverse complement strand
AGGGAAGCAGGCGAGCGCGAAGCGTGAGCGCCATCTGTGGAGACGTATGTACATATATTTACACCGGAACATACGTTGAAGGGTATCCCACTGTCGTGTTCCGCACGACTGTTCCTCTCGTTAATTATGTAACAGTCATTGATGTCTTCATTCCCGATGTAGTTGAATTTCATTGAAATATTCGGATTATATTGAGTACTACGAATATGTAATGTTCTCTTCAAAAAGTTACCTTGATAGCAACAGCGAATTGCGATTCACATGTATTTTATTTAAAATTAAAGTATCTATAAATCACATATGGTGAAAAAGACAAAATAAGTGAAAAAGATAAGCACGATAATGGACTTAGATTGATCTAACTACCTCTCTTGGTAATCGGTTGTGTTTTGGCTTTTGCTCTGTTTATTTGATCCATTCAGTTCTTTATTTAATTTGATTTAACACTCTGAAATAATATTTCTGTGACGCGTAAGTTGAGTTTTTGTTGTTTGGTGTTTTTGATCATCGCATTGCTTTATTAGTGTCTATTTTTTTACTTTTTATTTTGTGCATTTTAATTTTTGTGCTTCTTTTCATTTCACTTTGTACGTATTAGTTGTGAGAGAGTAATTTTCTATTATACCACTAATACTCTCCCGCTCTCCCGCTCTTGCTTCATTAGTGCGCTTTGGTTTGTGTTTTTGTGTGGCTTAATACACACACATAAAGTCTCGCTCTCGCGCTCTAACGCAAGCAAGCATTGCTTTTGTTATTAATTTTTTTCATCTTTCTTTACTGTTTTGCTCGCTGCATTTCTAAAACCGTATTCTTTCTCTCACGAATTTTTGCTCTTTCAACTTTGCTTTACTCTCATCTATAATCTCCTACATTTGATAAGGCTCACCTAAAATGATCTCTTGTTCGGCAAAGATTTGTAAATGCTCAGCTGATCCCAAGGCAGATTTTATTGGCTGCTGGCTGTGTGACAACTTTTGTCCCCTAAAATGCGCTGGACTAACTATCCGAATTAAGGATGCAGTTAATAACAAGATTGGCTTAAAGTGGTCTTGTGAACAGTGTCGAATGAGCGAATCTGACTTGCAAAAAATTGTGCAAAAACCCAATTGGGTTTCTACAGTTTGCGTACCGCTTTTAACAATTTATATTCGGAGTTCTTAGAAATGGAGACTCAATTTAACTCTCTTAAACCCATTAACGATCCCTTAATAATTCCGGTATCATCACCGAATCTTAGTGGAAACTAATATCTTCCAACCCTCTACTCCTACCACTTCTGATCTTATATTGATTTTAATTCTCCTACTCCTTCATGCTCTAAAACCGTTCATGCTTGGAAAATTTCTGTTCCATGTAATGCTTCCGTCCCTAATCCTTCTACCTCTTGTTCTATTCTTGCTCTATTCTAAGTGTAGACAATTTATTAACTTTACCCGTGATTTCAACACCACCCCTACCCCCCATGTAAAACCTCTAGTTGCCGTTAAACCTAAGCAGTCTTTGTTTCTCGTCTGGCACCTGACACTTCGAAAGATGATGTAAAAACATACATCCTTTCTAAAGTTCAGTCTAAAAATTTAGTCGTGGAAAAATTCAACTTTAAATTTCCCAGAGTGTGCACATTTTGAATCCCCGAACGGAACAGCAAAAAACTTAAAAATTATAAAAAACTAAATTCTAACCTCTTTGTTGTCTATCATGGTCGAAGTGCGAATCAAGAAGTAGAGCCGAACCACACAGGGTATCAATTTTAAATTTCAATATTCGACTTTCGGATCAGGAATGATAGCGGACGGAATCCTCTTGTGCCGTAGCTCTTTGGCGTGGGGTGGGTTGTTGCCATATTCCATCTCCACATCTACACAACTTTATTATTTCGGATTCCTAAGAGAAACTAAAAAAGAGACTTACTCCAAGAAATACAAGAAGGGTGTAACTAACGAAACAAACTATTGTAGGTTCAAATAAATAAAAAAAAATCGGATTGCAAGATATGACATTTGCGGGGTCAAAGGTGTTGTGCGACCTCACTGTCTTTACCCACCCTACCATAATCTTCTAAAAAAATTATTGTATCGGAAGATACCCTATATCCGTCCGACTATTAACTTAAGTTGCCATGTCTATCCAGAAAACAAATTAATTTAGCACATCATTATATTCATTTCTATATTCATGTTTTATTCCTATCGCAAAGGGTCAGAAAATTGTTTGACATACTGATCTTCATTAATAGTTGGGTAGTCCGTGGAAAAGCCTTTTCTTTTTCTTTTTCTTCTCGTGCACCCCCCCAACAACACACGTCTTTCGGTCAACTGTTAATTAAAAATCGTATAAGAGATTTTTGTTAAAGTTGGGTTTTTTTTTTTGTTTTTTTTTTATAGACATAGTAAAAATAAAAGTAAGTGAAAATTAATAAAAAAAAAAAAGTAGTTTTTTTGTGTTTTTTAATAAATATTTTTTTTAAAAAAAAAAAAAACCCAAGACAAGAGGAAAAAAAGTTAAATAGTATGGGGCCATCACTCTCACATTTAAAATTTGGGAAAATGGTGTTTTAGTGGGTTTCGTGGTGGTATTAAAACCAAAAAGGGAGACGGTCCATTGGGGGCATAAAACAACAAAACCCAGAAACAAGAACAAAATAACAAAATTGAAAGAGTGAGATTAAGGAAAGAAAGAGAGCGAGGTGGGGGGGGATGTGGCCACCCAAACTGAACGGGTCCCTCATTTTAAGAAAAATTGGACATGAAAAAGCTTTCCGCGCGATGGGTGCCGCGATTGCTCACACACGACCATAAGCGCAACCGTGTGACCATTTCAAAGGAGTGTTTGGCGATGTTCAACCGCAATCCAAACGAATTTTTGCGCCGTTTCGTTACCGTAGACGAAACATGGATCCACCACACCACACCAGAGACCAAAGAACAATCAAGACAGTGGGTTTCTCCGGGTGAACGTGCACCAAAGAAGGCCAAGGTGGGTCTGTCGGCCAACAAGGTCATGGCCACAGTTTTTTGGGATGCACAAGGTATCATTCACATCGATTACCTTGATAAGGGTAAAACGATTACCGGCGAATATTATTCAGAGCTTTTGGACAGATTCGATATTGATTTGAAGCAGAAACGACCGCATTTGGCGAAAAAAGTGCTGTTCCATCAGGACAATGCACGGTGCACACGTGTGTAGTCAGCATGGCAAAATTTCATAAATTGGGCTACGAACTGCTACCCCATTTTTTATTATTACTTTGCTTTTATTTATTGAATCTTCTTGTATAAGAACTAACAATAAGTTTAAAAATCTTAACTATAACATGTATTTTTTGAACAGTTGTATTAATTTTCCAACTGTTCTATGATTAAACGGCCCTAATAATTTATTCGCTGGGTTGGTAGGTCCTTTCGCCGGAGACGGGAACGGCTGCTGAGCTGGATTAGACCTCTCGCTAGGTGGTTGGGGTGCGTGTAAAGCTTGCTATGGTATTTTTCCTTAAGTTCCGTGATTGCATTGGTAACTGATGGGATATTTAAGTCTCTTTGGATGTTTTCACTCCGAACGTACCACGGTGCCCCAGTGATGGTTCTCAGAATCTTTGATTGTGCTCGCTGTATGATGTCAATATTGCTATTGCTGGCATTGCCCCATAACTGTGAGCCATAGGTCCAGATAGGTTTCAATATAGAATTGTAGAGTAAGACCTTGTGATCTAGGCTGAGCGGAGAACCAGAGTTGATAAGCCAGTGTAAGTTGTTGGCTTTGAGTTTAAGTTGGGTTTTTTGGCTTCAATGTGCCTGCGCCATGTGAGTCTTCTGTCAAGGTGTACTCCTAGGTACACTACCTCATCTGCTTTCGGGAGTGGTATGTTGTTCAACAAGAGCGGTGGGCAGTCTTGTCTGTTTAGCGTAAACGTCACGTGCTTGCATTTTTGCTCGTTTACTTTTATTCGCCAGTCAGAGAGCCACTTCTCAATGTCGATGAGGTGCATTGCCAGCTGTGCTGTAGCTTGGATAGGGGACCTTGAACGGCTAAGGATAGCTGTATCGTCAGCAAATGTGGATACCGTTAAGCGACTATTTGTAGGGATGTCGGCTGTATAGATGAGGTATAAGGTTGGCCCAAGAACGCTGCCTTGGGGGACTCCAGCCTCAATTGTGTGATCAGTGGAAGTGGCAGTGTTGCACCGCACTGCAAACTTTCTGTCATAGAGGTAAGACTTTAGAAGTTTGTGTGTGCTTTCGGGTAGGGCTGTTTTAATTTTAAACATTAAGCCGTCGAGCCAGACTCTGTCGAATGCTTGGGATACGTCTAAAAATACTGCTGTACAGTATTCGCGATGTTCAAATGCAGTTCTTATTTCCGTTGTGATACGATTCACCTGTTCAATGGTTCCGTGGCTTTCGCGGAATCCAAATTGATGGGCTGGGATTATGTTGTGGTATCTCAGATGTAGATTAAGTCGGATCAGCAGGCATTTTTCGAATAGTTTCGAAATACATGAGAGTAGACTTATTGGTCTGTAAGATGAAGGGACTGTGTGGTCCTTACCAGGCTTTGGAATCATTATGATAATCGATCTCTTCCATCGTTGTGGAAAGTAACCAAGTTTGGTGATGGCATTAAAGAGCTTGGTTATGTAGCGAACTGCAGAGTGTGGCAGCTGGATGATCATTTCCGGTGTTATAAGGTCGCAGCCGGCGGAGTTTTTCGGGCTGAGATTGTCTTTGATAATTTTAGTTACTTCTTTAGGACGAAACACAATTGGGGTGTGTTGCTGGTGGCAGTTTACGGGTGAGGACGGTAGCACGAATGTGCTAGTAGCCTGGTTTGGCGTGAACACATTTTGTAGGTGAGCGGCAAATGTGGTGGCTCTGTCTGCATCACTACGGTCCCAGCCGCCTGCGGAATTCCTTATCGGCAAAACGGTTTCAGTCGGTGGGCGAAGAGTTGAGTGGGCTCGCCACAGTGACTTTTGTTTTGTGCCTGTTGGTGAGAGTTGCTCTATGTATCGGCGCTGATCGCCTTCCTCCTCTTGTTTCAGAGCGTTGGCCAGTTTCCGTGTGGCTACTTTTAGCTTTTGTTTTGCAGTTGGGGATCTGGAAGATTGCCATTCTCTGCGTAAGCGTCGTTTTATGTGGACGAGTTGCTCGATTTGTACGTTGGTCTTTTTTGAATTAATTGTAGTATTTGTTATTTTGGGTGTTGCAGTAAGAGCTGCTGCAGTAAGGATGGATTGCAATGCACATGTGCAGCTCTCTATATCAGATTCAGTATTGAGTTTTGGGCTTAGCTCAATGTGTGAACTTATATATTTTTTATACCTGAGCCAGTTTGTTTTGTGAGAAGTCAATCTGTATGGTGGCTTCACGTTTTCTGCGTACCGGCGGAGGTGAATTAGTACAGGCGAGTGATCAGATGACAGATCCGGCAGACATTCAGCTTTAACCAAACTGCGGGAAATATTTTTCGTAACTGCGAAGTCGATCAGGTCAGGCAGCTTATTGAGGTCTGATGGCCAGTATGTAGGACTCCCGGGGGAAACACGTATACGGCCGCCAGTGTGAGGAGAGTGTTGTCCTCCAGATGAATGTTGATAGATGTGGCCTGAAGATGATTTTCCGCAAATTCTTTGTAAAAGTGGTGCTTCATACGGTTCCTTATGAGTATGGCGGTGCCACCGTGTGCTTTTCCGTCGGGATGATTTGTACCATAGAAATGGTAGTCTCTTATTTGAAAGATGTATTTGCTTGTGAGATGAGTCTCCGAAAGAAGCATTACGTCGATGTGCTTCTCATGTAGTAATTGAGCTAGCTCAAGTTTGCGATGTGAAACGCCATTGATTGTTGGGCTACAAGCATTTGTATCAAAAGGTTTTGATTACGCATCATGTCTTGAATGGTGGTCTTCATAAATGTCATAAATTCCATCATGCTCTCTTGTAGCGCTTGCATCATAGCTTCAGTTTTTGTTTCCTGCTGCGCAGCTTGGTTATAGTTTTGTTGTGTGTCTAATTTTGTGTGCACTTCATGTGGGGTTCGTGAATTTTGGGTTGGAGGCGTCATACCGGATTTTAAAACGTTTGCAAATGTTATCTTGTTAGTGTTGGATGTAGGCCAGGGAGCGAAACTTGCTGCTTTCGAGAAAAGTACTTCAGGATTTGTTTCTGATGGTGTCAGCGTAGCTGTTCCTTGGTGTGTCCGCGCCGTGTTCATTCTTTTGTGAAGACGGATTTTCAGCTCTTTGTAGATTGGACAGCCTCTGTAGTTTGCTGTGTGATTGCCCCCACAGTTATTGCATTTTTTCTCGCATCCATTTTCTTTGTTAGTTTGACAGTGTTTGGAGTCGTGGAGATCTCCACAGACTACGCACACCGGGCGAAGTGTACAAAACGACCTCGTGTGGCCATACTCTTGGCAGTTTGTACATTGTACAGGAGCGTTACGTTTGTGCGGCTCTTCTACTGTGATCCTACGGTGCAGAAGGAGCTGGAGTTTGTAAATTGGGTGAACCTCGTTTTTTCTAGGAGGCTTGTTTTCTGGTTCACGCTTAATCTTGAAGAGTGGTTGGGGCTGCCTGTTTCTGTTTTTGATATTGAACACGCTTTTGGCGTAAAATCCCTGTTCCTTTAGCGCCTCAGTTATCTCTTCGGGCGTAACATCAGACTCAATGCTTTTCAGTACTACTTGCAGGCCCTTGCTGCTTTTAAGCTGGTAGGTGTAGAAGCCTATTTTTTGTGCGGTAAGATAGTTTGTGACTTTTCTGTAGTTGTCCTCCGTTTTCGTTTGAAGTTTGATTTCTTTGATAATACCTCTTACGAGGGGAATTATATTTCCAATAAGGCCAATCAAAGCATTTACAAAACCGCTTGTTCTCTTCTCGCGGATGTATATTGGCGGAGGCTTTGTTTTCTTCGGTTCGATATCAACGGATCCCAGCGGCACGTCCTCAGCGGTATCTTCCAGCAAGGCAAATCTGTTGGTATTTCCGGGATCTACATTGTTGATCAAGGTAGAGTTGTCGCGTGTATTTTTCGGCTTGTTTTCCAAATCTGATTTTTCCGGGCTGAGCTTTCGCTTTATTGTAATGTAGCGGTCCATTCCAGTCTGCCAGGTCGACCCAGCTTTTTTGTTTACGTTTTCTTTTTGTTTTGCTGGTAGTGCAGCAGAACCGTTTATTGCTTGCGGTTTTGCTTTCGCTGACTCAGTCAGAGCGTGAGCGGGTGCAGCCGATGACGAGATAGAGCGGGCTGTCGGTATATCTCCAGCTGTTGTTGTTGGAGGTAGCGGGACTTCTGTCGGAGCTAAGAGAGCGGGAGAGCAAAAGCGCGCTCTTTCTTGATTTGTTGGTAGAAGAAGGTTTCTTGGGCTATGGGTTATTAACCGCTCGATGTCTGCGCTTGGGGTTGTCGGTGAGACGTAGGAGAAGTACGCGTTGTTGCGTTGAACTGAGAGCCGGCATTCGTCTTGCTCACGCTGACGCTGAGCGCGAGTGTCGTTCTGACTCTTAGTTTTATTATTTAAGATAACAAATCACTATATATATTTAAGCGATCTTGCATCGCATAGAGCGTCTCTTTCGCTTTCGGATTATTTATTTAGTTTATTTTATTAGGCGGTCACTTCACTCAAAACAACCGATTTAGTGCGGAGCTCGATAAAAAAGCAAGCAGTTGACAATAAAAAATTAGTAGTAAGTTTTGTGACAATAAATAAATATTTTTAACATATATATATATACTATATTCCAACTTAATTGTGTAATAATAATCGCAAGTTGTCTACGCATGGTTAAAGTTTTAGGAAAACAAAATAAAAAACAAACAAATTTTTAATTAAATGAAAATAATGGACAATAATGTATTTTAAAGAATGTGGTTATCAAAAAGTTACTGTGGATCATATTGGAAATTGTAATGTATATTTTAAATCGGAAAATGTAAATAAAAATAAAAACAAATAAAGAAAGATACAGTCAAGATTTAGTATTTATTTAAGTTCTGACATAAATACATCGCAAAGCGATTGAATAATACGATATTGCGATCCAAAATTGGGAATAAAGCCACTAAGCATCGAACATATAGAGTACTCAAACAGCGGAAAATACTCATCTAATACACTGCGGAGACTGGGACCCCTGAACACGAAGTGTTTCACAAGTGAGCGATCGGCTCTCTTCGTTTGAAACCGCGAAAAGCGCACAGCGGCATCAACTCAGTCGCACAACGACAGCGGAACGATGAGCACGGGTGCATTTCTTTGCGCTCTGCGATCGTTTCAATGTGTGCGTGTATGTATCCACGGCCTGCGTATGAATGTATGCGTTGCTAGTGAAGTTTGGCAATAGGCAAATGCTTCGGCCAGCGCGCTGGCAGCCTGAAGTCAATTTTCTGTTTCGGCGTCGAGAGCCTAGAGACAGGCAAAGTGCCAAAAATGGTTTTCTTGCGCGAAAATTTTAAAACTTTTGAAAACATGTGTCTTGTTCTATGACGATAATTTTATTTAGTAATTACAAATTTATGTATTCCGAATGTTTTATTTTAATTCATATATTTTGTCAATATGGGTAAACTCATATACAAAAAAAATATTTTAATTGTCACAACTTTTTTTTATATTATAATTTTGCTCTACAAAATATAATATAACTATGATTTTTCAATCCATCTTCTCAAAATTTAAAAATAAATACACATGTTTTCTGATGCTAAAATTATTGCCGCCAAATAACCATTGTGGCTCACTGTAATTCGGTCTCTTACCTCTCGATGACAAAAACAAAAACAAACACACAGTTGATTTCACGCTGGCCAGGCTCGTACCTAAAAGGGTGCAGGGTGTGCGGTACAGAAGGGCTCTCAACAGTCAGGGGATCACTGTTACCAAACATAAAAATGTTATTAATGCGGATATATTTGAAAAATGTAATTCCTTTGGTAAACACAAATATATTTATTAATTAAGGTAATTTAAGTAGGAGTCCCTGATAAGTATTGCACAGGGGCCATGTGTCTCAGTCTTTTGGCTCTCGACGCCGAAACCGAAAATTGACTTCAGGCTGCCAGCGCGCTGGCCGAAGCATTTGCCTATTGCCAAACTTCACTAGCAACGCATACATTCATACGCAGGCCTTGCATACATTCACGCACACATTGAAACGATCGCAGAGCGCAATGAAATGCACCCGTACTCATCGTTCCGCTGTCGTTGTGCGACTGACTTGATGCCGATGTGCATAAAGCATCCATACATAACTTATATGGTTTGAATTATCCGTTTGCCCACTAAAATTATTTAATAAAAATTGTTTCAAATAGCGATGGGGCGTGACTAAATAAATACAGTAGTTGACGCACATCAAATAACTGAGATTACTCATTCTAATAATAATATTATATTATTATGATTAATGCATTTTTTTATTATATTACTATAAATGGTATTATATAATAATATATATATTATATAGTTAAGCCCTGTCTCCAGATAAAATAAATTTAGACTGAAAATCCATACAAAATCAATGTCGGCTGACTAAATTTTAGCAACAAAATATTTTTTCAATCTCTAGCACGTAATAAATATTTTAATAAAATATCGATAATTTAGAGTGATGGGATTCAAAAAAGTTATTTAAGTAATCGAAACAATTGAAAATCAATTGTTTCGCTTACGAAATGTACGCTTTCAATTCAGCAGCAGAGGCAATATTAATAGTTTTAATAGACTTTAAAAAAAGTTTTCACAAAGTCGCTTGTTTAAATAACTTTTTTGAGCCCCATCACCAAAAATTATCGATATTTTTATTACGTTATTTATTACGTGCTGGAGTTTGAAAATATATTTCGATAGTTAAAATTTAGTCAGCCGATTTTGATTATGTATGAATTTCAGCCCAAAATTTATATTTAGTTTAACTGGAAACATCCCTTATGCATTTGTGGTTAACTATATAAGGCAAGTACTCTAGATATTTACCGGCATACTGAGAGTAATTATTTTCTTAGGTTTTGAAGTTATTAAAATAAATTAACTATTTTTAGCATACCGGATCCGTACAATGCTCATCTGGAAAAACCCGTGGATACGACAATGATTGATGAGTATCGGAGCCCCGACCCAATTGACAATAATTATTTGAACTATGACCTCATGTCCATTGCCAATTGTCAAATTTTCGATGACAGCAATAAAAATAAGGATGCAGGTCCGAGAATTATTGGTGGTACATCGACTCGTCGAATTGGCAACAGATATGGATCCTATCCCTCTGCCAAGTCAACTACAAGAAAACTAAAGGAGACATTAGATAAAGCAGGTATCGATAAAACTGTTAAACAAAAGTTTCGGACTATCGATATGAATGACGGTAGACCAGTTCAGGCCAGTATAGGAATATCACGGACATCTCCCATTCGACAATCGAATTGTCGAGAAAGGAATCGTTCTCTCTTAAAAGAGGCTTAGTAATTTGTCCCGATAATATTATTTTATCTCTCTTAAAAGAGGCTTAGTAATTTGTCCCGATAATATTATTTTATCAGTTTTGGAAGGACTTCACCTCGATATCTATACATAGGTACTTAGTTCATAATTGACAGAACTTTTAGAGTTGTTTGGTGCCCTATATTACACAGTTCAAATTTCATAAAAAACTGTCCACACTTTTAGATGAACAATCATTCTGAAAAAATTGAAGAATTGTATACAAAATACAATACAAAATATCAACACAATTGTCCCCACCAATTATTATTCATCTAGCCTTTTACGTATGTGAGGAGCCAAAAGAGCCCCCACATTTTTTGTATATATTTTTAGATTTAATTTGACTTTTTTATATATATTTTTTATTCTTTAGTATGTAGTTCTAGGTTAATTTGACTATTCTCTTAGATGTAAGTATTATATTCCAATGAAGGAAACTTTTAAGTTCAAAGCTGTGTTTAAGTTACGGGTTAGTCGGAACGACCGCAGAGAATAAGGGCTACAGGGTATAGGCTCGAAACCTTCCGCGCAGCAGCAGAACGCCAGCAGAGAGAGCAACAGAACACCAGCAGAACGAGTACAGCAGCCCACCGACAGAATACAGCCGAGAGAGAACAACAGCACGAGCACAGCAACGAGAGGAGCAGAACGCCAGCAGAGATAGCAACAGAACACCAGCAGAACGAGTACAGCAACGAGCGCAGCAAAACACCGGCAGAGCGAGTGCGGCAGAACATCATCATGCAGAGAGAGCGCGGCAGAACCAAGCCGAGAGAGAACAGCAACACGAGCATAGCAACGAGCGCAGCAGAATACCGACAGAGCGAGGGCGGCAGAACATCACCATGCAGAGAGAGCGCGGCAGAACCAAGCCGAGAGAGAGCGCAGCACACCAACAGAGGGAACGCAGCAGAACGTAGGCAGAGAGAGCGGAGCAGAACAACGCGACAGAACACCTGCAAGGAAAGGGCGCTGCAACCGCAGCAGAGCAGCAGCCGAAAGAGCGCAACAGCCGTAGCCGAACATCAAGAGAGCATTGCAGCTGCAGCGGAACCCGAGCCGAACGCACGAGAGCCAGGACAGCCGCGGGTAGCGGAGAAGGGAGGAGGCCACGATGCACTTGCGTCGCCGCAAAGTGTGTGGTCGGCTTAAGCTCTGCGACTGCGCTGCCTAACATCTAACGCCGGCGTCTGGAGGCTAGATAATTTTTGGCGCGTGGCCAATAATTAATGAAGTGGTGACGCTAGAATTAGACGGGCGAAAAAGTCGCGAACTGAATAACAATTGTGAAGTGCTCTGGACAAAATCCTGCAAGGAGGACAATCGGAAGATCATTAAGGACGCGTGGACCAAGGTGAGCGAGCCACTTGTTGGCCGACGTAATAGGCAGGGCCCGTTTACGGGCAAGTTAGTGTAACGGTGCGTAGGCAAGTTTAGGAAAATAATGAAGAAAATAAAAATAAAAGTAAACAAAGATAAAACAAGGTCGTGTGCATGCAGTGGGAAAAAGGGATGTGACTGCCGCGAGCGGGCGTACGCGTGCGTGTGTGTGTGTGTGTGCGTGCAGAGGCAAAGCCGTGTGACTGTGTGATCCAACTGTTCTAGAGTTCCGCTGGTGCGCCAGAAGGTCAATACCCAGCGCATACAGTGGAATCCCTGGAACAGCCGCAAGTCGGTGATCTCGGTAGCTGATGGTCGATACCCGGCTCCGAGGCAACCGAGAAGCGGAGGCGGCCACTAGTTGCACGTCAACAGCTTCTGCACGCTATCACCGGCAAAGCCATGCACGTCGTACGTGGCGGGTCCAGCCGGCCACGCCGTCTGGGAAAACAGCAAATGTTCACCTCTAAATGACCCCCATCTCAGTAGGCCACCTTCTTTCGTTACGTCTCGGGTCTCAGCTATTTACAAATTTTCCTGTAAAGGGGCCCTGGCGCGATTGAGCTCACCTCAGCCCGAGACACTACCTTACAGGTGGCGCCCGAGCAGGGACCCTGAGAAAAAGCCAACATCGACGAAAGTTAGAAGGTTATAGGTGGCGTAAAGAACCACGAGGCCGACTGAGGAGCAGAGGGCAGTGTAGAGGAAGATGGAGCCCGGGGCTTAGACGAAACATAACGTTATTGCCGTTAATGGTTACCTTCTGCGTATACGCCCACCCAGACACACGAACACACACAGACAGATAGACGAACAAGGAATACACAGGGAGTATGGAGCCAGAGTTCCGAGCAAGGGAAACAGAGACAGGGACATAGAATAGGGCACGGACGAGACAAAAGACAGAAGGAATAGGTATAAGCAAGGCAAAGCGCAGAGTATAGGTTTAGCAAGGAAATAGTTTAAGCAACGCAGAGACAAGAGTTAGGATTAAGTAAAGAGAAGATTATGTAGGGGCAAGGATAATGACGGACGACAGGGACACGAAGGACAGACAGGGGCAACGCCAGGAACGAAGGGGACAGTAAATTTCTTTTAGACACGAGGCCCCGTAGGGAGACGCCTAGCACCACACTTCTCGCCTCGTACAACTCGACGAGAGAGGGACCTGCCGGGTCGCCATCGGGGGGTGAGCGAGCCGACGTCTACCGCGAGACACGGTCGGGCCGCCGAAGCCCGACGAATTGGGTATATAAGGCCGTCTGCCGGCTAGCAAGATTGATTTCAGTGATCAGCCTCCGCAGTGAACACAGCCAAGCAAGTTTACAAAGTGTAACAATAAATAAAAGGATATAAACAATAAAAGGATCCGGCATTCAGTGATCAGCCTCAGCAGTGAACACAGCAAAGCAAGCCTTACAAAGTGTAACAACAAATAAAAGGATATAAACAATAAAAGCATCCGGCATTCAGTGATCAGCCTCAGCAGTGAACACAGCCAAGCAAGTTTACAAAGTGTAACAATAAATAAAAGGATATAAACAATAAAATGATCCGGCATTCAGTGATCAGCCTCAGCAGTGAACACAGCAAAGCAAGCCTTACAAAGTGTAACAACAAATAAAAGGATATAAACAATAAAAGCATCCGGCATTCAGTGATCAGCCTTACAAAGTGTAACAACAAATAAAAGGATAAAAGGATCCGGCAGTCAGTGATCAGCCTCAGCAGTGAACACAGCAAAGCAAGCCTTACAAAGTGTAACAACAAATAAAAGGATATAAACAATAAAAGCATCCGGCATTCAGTGATCAGCCTCAGCAGTGAACACAGCAAAGCAAGCCTTACAAAGTGTAACAACAAATAAAAGGATATAAACAATAAAAGCATCCGGCATTCAGTGATCAGCCTCAGCAGTGAACACAGCCAAGCAAGTTTACAAAGTGTAACAATAAATAAAAGGATATAAACAATAAAATGATCCGGCATTCAGTGATCAGCCTCAGCAGTGAACACAGCAAAGCAAGCCTTACAAAGTGTAACAACAAATAAAAAGGATATAAACAATAAAAGCATCCGGCATTCAGTGATCAGCCTCAGCAGTGAACACAGCAAAGCAAGCCTTACAAAGTGTAACAACAAATAAAAGGATATAAACAATAAAAGCATCCGGCATTCAGTGATCAGCCTCAGCAGTGAACACAGCAAAGCAAGCCTTACAAAGTGTAACAACAAATAAAAGGATATAAACAATAAAAGCATCCGGCATTCAGTGATCAGCCTCAGCAGTGAACACAGCAAAGCAAGCCTTACAAAGTGTAACAACAAATAAAAGGATATAAACAATAAAAGCATCCGGCATTCAGTGATCAGCCTCAGCAGTGAACACAGCAAAGCAAGCCTTACAAAGTGTAACAACAAATAAAAGGATATAAACAATAAAAGGATCCGGCATTCAGTGATCAGCCTCAGCAGTGAACACAGCAAAGCAAGCCAGCAACGTTAATAAACAAAAAAAAAAAAAAAAAGGATTCTTCGGAAGTATCCTTGAGTGCAGTATAATAAAGAACAAAGCCAGCAACGTTAATAAAACATAAAGAGGATTCTTCGGAAGTATCCTTGAGTGCAGTGAAGTGAATAAATAATAGAAAGGATCAACGTAGTTAACCATGGTGGGCGTCCGCTGGATATCCTTCCGACGCAAGAACGAACTCGAGGCCTTGGCCGATGAGTTCAAGCTCGATCGAGAAGGCACCGTGGAGGAACTGAGGACTCGGATGGCAACTTTTGTTAACCGGAAGGACCACACCTCAGCCATCCTGGAGCGGCTAACAGTACTGGAGGCACAGTTTGGTAGTGCCGTGAGCCCAGACAGGAGATTGCCTATCGACAAGGCAGGCGGGAGTTCACCGGCGAAGGGGACCGGGGTCGAGAGTCATCCAACAATAGGCAAAGGACACCCAAGGGAAATCAAACCGACATTACCGAACCTGATCGTACCCTATAAAACTTATATGGTTGATATCCGGCTTATGATGCGCAGAGCCGGGTACACAGAGGCTCAGGAACTAGAGAGAGTGTACGAGAACCTACAGCCCAAATATCAACTCTTCGTGAGACGCCACGACTTCCAAACATTGCGGGAACTGACGACACTCGTTGTAAATTACGAGGTGGCACGAGGACGGGAACAACAACGGCATCAGTGGAGTACGTACCAGGAGCAGCGACCGACACCAGGGACAGGGAACGAGTGGAGCGGCGATCATCGGGGAGCAGCATGGATGCCAAGGAACGGGGCTCCACACTCAAACCACAGCACTCAAGCTTCCCATACGACGTCGACAGAGCAGACGCCAATTAATGTTAGGGAAGCTTGCCGTAACTGCGGCGCAGCAGGACACTTCGCCCGGGAATGTCAGGGGCAGCGAATCCTCTTTTGCTGGACCTGTGGAAAAAGAGGAGTACGCACGGTGTACTGCTGCCATACCCAGTCTTCGGGAAACGGGCAACCGCCCTCACTGAAACCAGATACAGTGGGGGCAGCGAACTCAAACATCAGGAAGTAGCAGGCGTGCTACGAATGGTTGGCGGACGCATCTCGGCCCGAGTTATCATCGAGGGATACGTGGTGTGGGCTACCGTCGATACGGGGGCGACGAGGAGTTTCATCGGAGAGCGACTGGCGCAGAAGTTCGGGAACCCAGGGAATCAATGCCAAGTGAAGACAGTGGTCGCGCTGGCAGATGGCACACGGAAGGAACTCACGCGGGCGACATGGGCGGACGTACAACTGGGAGAAACGTGCACGCAGGTGCAAATGTTGATACTACCAGTTGTGCTGGACGACGTGTTGCTTGGGCTGGATTTCCTTGGGGCCATTGGCGCGACTCTGGTCTGTGGAGGAGCGATTCTCCACCTGGGAACCCGAGGATAAGGATCATCGTGATGCAGCCGGCAACCGCGCGACTGACATCAGTCACCAGGACAAGGACAAGGATCATCGTGATGCAGCCGGCAACCGCGCGGCTGACATCATCAGCAAGGACAAGGACAAGGATCATCGTGATGCAGCCGGCAACCGCGCGGCTGACATCATCAGCAAGGACAAGGACAAGGATCATCGTGATGCAGCCGGCAACCGCGCGGCTGACATCATCAGCAAGGGCAAGAACAAGGATCATCGTGATGCAGCCGGCAACCGCGCGGCTGACATCATCAGCAAGGGCAAGGACAAGGATCATCGTGATGCAGCCGGCAACCGCGCGGCTGGCATCAGTCACCAGGACAAGGACAAGGATCATCGTGATGCAGCCGGCAACCGCGCGGCTGGCATCAGTCACCAGGACAAGGACAAGGATCATCGTGATGCAGCCGGCAACCGCGCGGCTGACATCATCAGCAAGGACAAGGACAAGGATCATCGTGATGCAGCCGGCAACCGCGCGGCTGACATCATCAGCAAGGGCAAGATCAAGGATCATCGTGATGCAGCCGGCAACCGCGCGGCTGGCATCAGTCACCAGGACAAGGACAAGGATCATCGTGATGCAGCCGGCAACCGCGCGGCTGACATCATCAACAAGGGCAAGGATAAGGATCATCGTGATGCAGCCGGCAACTGCGCGGCTGGCATCAACTACAAGGACCTGCTTGGGGCAAAGAATGACGAGGCAATACGGCGGAACCTGTTTCGAAAGAAAGAAAAGTCAGAAGATAAGACCAGCAAACAGGAAGAGCCGACTCATTCACGAACAGGGCTCGCCACCGTGAGCACCCTGCTGGAGGAACACCCGTCGCCACCAATACTGGAACCACGAATCGCGGGGTTCTTGGAGGAGGAACTCACCAAGTTCGACGGACTTTCCGGCGTGTCTACGATCACCGAACATGTGATCGTAATGAAGGATGAGCGACCAATTAAGCAGCGTTACTACCCAAAAAACCCAGCAATGCTACAGATCATCAACGCACAGATCGATGAATTGCTTAAGGAAGGGTGCATCGAGCCCTCGAAAAGCCCACACAGCGCCCCGATCGTCTTGGTAGGGAAAAAGACGGGCGAAACGCGGATGTGCGTGGACTTCCGGCAGCTGAACGCACGTTCTATTCCGGATGCATACCCCCTCCCGCGGATCAACTCTATTTTGGAACGACTCCGAAACGCACGATTCATCAGCACGCTGGACCTGAAGAGCGGTTACTGGCAGATACCCATGGCTAAACAGAGCCGCGAGTGTACCGCATTCACGGTACCCGGCAGGGGTCTGTTCCAGTGGAAGGTAATGCCATTCGGGTTACATTCAGCTCCCGCGACGTTCCAACGCGCCCTGGATCGGGTGATAGGACCAGAGATGGAACCGCACGCTTTTGCTTACCTGGATGACATTATAGTCATTGGAACATCGTTGGAGGAACATATCAATAATCTGCGCGAAGTTTTTAGAAGGTTGAGGGCGGCTAACCTCCGCCTCAATAGGAAGAAATGCCATTTCTTCCAACGCAAGCTGGTATACCTGGGTCATGTCGTTAGCGAAAAAGGGATACACACTGATCCCGACAAAGTGGCAGCAGTGCGGAAACTACTGCCCCCGACTAACCCGAAAGAGCTACGCCGTTGCCTAGGAATAGCCTCCTGGTACAGGCGGTTCGTCCCGAACTTTGCTACCGTTATACTCCCGATATCACAGTTGCTGCGCAAGGGTCACCGTTGGGAATGGAAGGACGAGCACACGGCGCCATATAGCCCCCAACAAAACCCAACGGAGCGGGCTAACAGGACGATAAAAACCATGATTGCCCAGTACATTGACGGACCACAGCACACCTGGGATATCCTACTCCCGGAGATCTCGTTAGCAATCAACAGCAGCGTCTCAGACACCACGGGATTTAGCCCAGCTTTCCTGGTACAAGGACGCGAGCCCAGATTACCTGGGTCGTTGTACGAGGAAGTTACTCCCTGCCCAGGACAAGACGTTAGTGATCCCATCAGTCGGGCGAAACGAATAGAACAACTGTTCCTGGTGGCCAGAGAGAACGCGCAGCGAGCCTCAGCCGAGCAAAGTCGCCACTATAACTTGCGACGAAGAGAATGGAGACCAACACTGAGTACGATGGTACTCCTACGACAGCACGTCCTTTCCAAGGCAGCGGATGGTTTTTCAGCCAAGTTGGCACCTAAGTATGAAGGGCCGTACAAGGTAATCCGCTTTCTTTCACAGAACATAGTCCGACTTCAACACGAGGGGACACGAGAGCGGCGCACCGCCCACATAGCCGACTTGAAACCCTTTCAGCAGGCAGAAGAAGACCCGAGAGTGGACAGCAGCGAGGGAAAACATGGGTCTGCTAATAAGGCCAACTAGTTATTAAGTTTCTTTATGTAATCATTTTTTCCCAAGAGCACCGTTACACCGTTCCGTAGGGCATAGTTAGGTAGGATTAGGTTCCCGGGGTATAACCGTGTTTATATCCCACAGCATAACTCGCAAGATGGCAAATCCTGGCAGACGACTCTGGGACGTCCGTCGTCAAGACGTGGAGGAGTGGCTCAACGGACTGCCGGTGGTATTGCCCGAGGGGGAGCAACCCCCGCCGCCAGAGGTGGCCCACTTGGCGCAACAAGTGGGCAAAATTGATGACAATGACGTCAGCACCGTCGTATTCCCCGGCTTGCTGCCACTGGCACCCGCCCAGGAAGGGCTCTGCGCTGGATCGACCCGGAGGCGCCTACGACAGAGGCCGAAGCTGCTGAGCGCATCGCGCTCCTAAATTTAGAGTCGCCACCAGACCAGCTCGAGGAGTGGGAAGAGAACCTCCAGTTCTCCCTGGAGGAGATCGCCGGGATGCTGGATCCGGAGGAGGAACTCATCGCCCCGACTGGGTTGAAGCCCCACCCTCTTGGCGGGTCACCACCCCAGGACGTCGGTTGCCTACCCTGGTGGTAGAGCACATCCAGGCCCAACAGTGGGAGGGCGTTTATCGCCGTGTGCGATTTGTGCTGCACCTGGACGGGGCCACCTTCCGTGTGACGCTGGGCCGCGGTGGCAGGACAATGGTCACTTTCCATTGGCATAGTAAGGGGGGGTGTGAGGAGCCAAAAGAGCCACCACATTTTTTGTATATATTTTTAGATTTAATTTGACTCTTTTATATATTTTTTTTATTCTTTAGTATGTAGTTCTAGGTTAATTTGACTATTCTCTTAGATGTAAGTATTATATTTCAATGAAGGAAACTTTTAAGTTCAAAGCTGTGTTTAAGTTACGGGTTAGTCGGAACGACCGCAGAGAATAAGGGCTACAGGGTATAGGCTCGAAACCTTCCGCGCAGCAGCAGAACGCCAGCAGAGAGAGCAACAGAACACCAGCAGAACGAGTACAGCAGCCCACCGACAGAATACAGCCGAGAGAGAACAACAGCACGAGCACAGCAACGAGAGGAGCAGAACGCCAGCAGAGATAGCAACAGAACACCAGCAGAACGAGTACAGCAGCCCACCGACAGAATACAGCCGAGAGAGAGCAGCAGCACGAGCACAGCAACGAGCGCAGCAGAACACCGGCAGAGCGAGTGCGGCAGAACATCATCATGCAGAGAGAGCGCGGCAGAACCAAGCCGAGAGAGAACAGCAACACGAGCATAGCAACGAGCGCAGCAGAACACCGACAGAGCGAGGGCGGCAGAACATCACCATGCAGAGAGAGCGCGGCAGAATCAAGCCGAGAGAGAGCGCAGCACACCAACAGAGGGAACGCAGCAGAACGTAGGCAGAGAGAGCGGAGCAGAACAACGCGACATAGATATGTGTGTTCATCTGGTCATCCGGACATCTGGTCAATCGGACATCTGGTCATCCGGACAGACAGACAGACATGGCTCTATCAATTCGACTAGTGATTCTGAGTAACAATATAAATACTTTATGGGGTCTCCAACGCCTCCTTCTTCCTGGACAAAAAGTTAGTATTTCATTTGGACAAAAAGTTAGTATACCCTATTTTGACCATTTTCAATGGTCATATAGTATAATTTGCCGTATATTTCAAGGGTCTACAACTTTTGGAACGTCAAAGGCAACCATAGAAGATTCACAAAGTATATAAGTTTCATATATTTTGTGCGGTCTATGTTACGTGTTAATATTCAGGGCAATACATGACAAACTTGGCATTAATAATTAAATAATTGAATGAACTTAACTTTTAATTTTCGACTTTTTAACAAATGTAAATATGAAATGAATGTTTTTTTAGAAATTTCGAAGGGAATACTTTCAACGGAAAACTCTAAAATCAAGTAAATCTGATCTAACTGAAAACCCATGGACACCTTTAACATCAATCAATGACTGGAAGACCACTGCCCGTGGACATTTCTCTACAAATATTGACTCCACGAAAAACAACAATAAAAAATGTTATTATTTTCCGAATAGAAAAAAAATATGAATACGATTTATACGATTATGATTACAATTAATTAAATGATGTTCTTCAAACTATATATTATATAATTATGATTACATTATATACGATTATGATTACAATTAATTAAATGATGTTCTTCAAACTATATATTATATAATTATGAAACTACAAGTATAAAGTAAATACAAGATACTTTATCAATTAAATGTGTACTTGACAAATTGTATATTCAAATTATATTATGAAATTGGGTGTAATACTAAAAACTGAAATTTGTGTAAAAGTCGGAATAGAAATTACAAAGAAGTAAATTCTATAATGAATGCCTGACTCTACTATCGTAAATAATCGTTATTTATTTTTTATACTCTATAGTGCACGATTATTACTTAATACAGATATATTTTAAACATACCTGTTAATATATATTTACTGGTGTTCTGTATATCAAGGAAAGCAAGTAGTTGACAATAAAAAATTAGTAGTAAGTTCCGTGACAATAAATAAATATTTTTTTTATATATATAGATATAAATATAGATACTATAGATACTATATTCCAAATGAATTGTGTAATAATAATCGCAAGTTGTCTACGCATGGTTAAAGTTTTAGGCAAACAAAATAAAAAACAAACAAAGCACAAACAAATATTTAATTAAATTAAAATAATGGACAATAATGTATTTTAAAGAATGTGCGTATCAACAAGTTACTGTGGATCATATTGTAAATTGTAATGTATATTTTAAATCGGAAAATATAAATAAAAATAAATACAATAAAAAAAGATACAGTCAAGCTTTAGTATTTATTTAAGTTGTGACTTAAATACATCGCAAAACGATTGCATATTACGAGATTGCGCTCCAAGATTGGTAATAAAGCAGATCGGACTATGGTATAAACATTCATACATAACTTATATGTCTTGAATTGTCCGTTTTCCCAGTAAAATTGTTTAATAAAAAACTCTTTCAAATAGCGACTGGGCGTGGCTAAATAAATACAGTAGTTGACGCAGATGAAATAACTGAGATCACTCCTTCTAATAATAATATTATATTATTATGATTTTTTTATTATATTATTAAAAATACTATTATATAATAATATATATATTTTATATTGTCAAGGCCTGTCTCCAGATAAACTTAAAATAAATTGTAGACTGAAAATCCACACAAAATCAATGGCGGCTGACTAAATTTTAGCAGCGGAATATTTTTTCAATCTCTAGCACGTAAAAAATATCGATAATTTATAACTGTTCTTAGTAAAAAATATGTTTACAAGTGGTACAAACTCTTCTAAGATGGTCGAGAAGATGCCAATGACGAGCATCCTTCTGGACGCCCAAGCACGTCAACAACTGATGAACACCTTCAAGCAGTGAATAAATTTGTTTTGGAAAATCGTTGAATCACTATCAGAGAGTTGCTGAGAATGTCGGTATAACGCTTGGCTCGTGCCATGAAATTTTTTCCATCGTTTTTGGCATGAGACGTGTGTCAGCCAAGTTTGCTCCAAAATTGCTAAATTTTGACCAAAAGAACCGTCGCATGAGCATCGGTCAAGAGCTGTTGAATGACCCAGATTTAGTCAAAAGGGTCATAACTGGTGACGAATCATGGATATATGGTTATGATATCGAAAACAAAGCCCAATTGTCGCAATGGAAGAGCCCATGTGAGCCAAGACTGAAAAAAGCAAAAATCGGCGAGCATGAAAAACACTTATATCCTTTACGCCACTCACAACCAAACAAAGAATGCTATACACTTGAAACACGATACACATGTTCGGGAAGAGTGTACCAACATAACAAAACAAAAAAAATACTAACGCTACAGTCAGGTGCTGACTGTACAAGGCCATGGATTATCATATTATTATTGAAATTTAATTAAATAATTTAATTTGTTTGAGTGTAACTTTTCTTTTAGTTTATTAGAATAAAATAAATAAACAAAATAATTAATGAAAATTCTCACCCGCCTCAACCGGGAGTTGAACACACGCACTCTCCCTCAGGCGTCCACCACTCTAACTCTCAGCCATTGAACTTACTACTTGACCCATCGGCAAAGCAATATATGTAATTAGAGCTTAGTTCTCTTTCGTCGGTACACAACAGCAACTGCAAATCTAATTGTATATATGTATGTATATACTATCGTGCAATAATGTATGTTGAAGTGGGACGCCAATACATACATGTGGATATGCAGATATGTATGCATGGGCGTCCCACTCGCACATAAATAACTTTACAAGGGCTTATGATCTCTGTTATTTTCTAGCATTCTAATTGCAAAAGATTGAGAGCAAAACAAAATAGGAAACATCCAATTGGAAACTTACTGAACATGCAGTCATAACAGACAAATTAAAATAATTTAATTTGTCTGACTGTAACTTTCTTTTAGTTTATTAGAATAAAATAAATAAACAAAATAAAATTATTTAATAATTGAAAATTCGCACACGCCTCAACCGGGAGTTGAACACACGCCTTCTCCCCCAGGCGTCCACCACTTTAACCACTCGGCCATTGGCCCATCAACAAAGCTGCATTGTGAACCAATTCTGTTACCATAAAATGTAAATAAAAAGTTTAATAAAATGCTGTGTGTCTGACGCTAGATTTGAACTTCGGTATGCTTGCGTAAATTACGTATGCTTAAGTATATATGTTCAAAGTGAGTTTAATTCGTATCATATCTCACTTATTTATAGTCCGATTTAAATGAAATTTTCACATAACGCCCGTGGCAAGGTATTTGTCATGTAAGATATACAACTTTGGTTGTTGAGCTAATATTGTAGCTTTTAAATAGTTATTACTGATTTAAGGAGGCGGGAAGGGGCGTGTCCAAATTTTAAAAAAACTTTGAGACACTGCAATGTATACCTCTGTTGTCACAAAATTTGATGACTCTAGCTCTTACAGTTTCTCAGATCCTGGTGTTCATACAGACAGACAGACAGACAGACATGGCTCAATCGACTCGGCTACTGATACTGATTCAGAATATGTATAGTTTATGGGATCTGAGATGTCTCCTTCTGCCTGTTACGCATATTTCCGTTCCGAAAAACACAATAGACCATGCATTTTTTTTAAATCCATGGCCTAAAAATCGAAATCGATTATACGTAACCCGCGAAAATTCAAAATTCGCGATGCTTTTTGAACACACCTCGTATATGAGTTCTAGGGATGAGCTATCGGAAATATGCACAAATTATAACGCATTTTTCTATTGATTGTGCCATCGATTGCTGCTCCAGCTCTACTCACTTCTGTTGATATATCTCAATTTTTTTCCTTGGTTTATGGTGGAGCTACAGTCCCCATAGCCCCCCTAGATCCACCACTGCTGAACACTGTACACAGTAAACTTACGTATTCCCAGCTGAAAATTAGAAGAATTCAAGCTATAATAATGTTATATTTAATTTGAAATACCGTTCAGGATGAACAGAAATAATTGAATTACTTTAACAAATGAATGTGTCTTAATATATTGTATGTACATTTGTATTTGTAGGTTTTTATTTGCACTAAAACTTTTAATACTCAGTGTGAACGTACTCGTCCTTCTGCTGCTCGTTAAGATTCATTTTTCTAAATTTCCAATTTCCCTGGCCATCAAACTCTAAAATGTGTGTGTGAAATTTCCTAGTGAAAGAAAAGTTGATAGCATGTTTATAATAATGATAATTTCAGATTTATATTACACATGCTTTCTTACCAGAGAGTTGGTCTATGAGTTATTGTAAGAAGTGTGATTCCCATGCTTTTAGCGTTCTCATAAATTGAGTTTTCGACATCAAGGGAGACCGCACTGGTGCATTCGTCGAGTAGTGCATACCGAGGTCTAATAAAACCGAACATTCACATTAGTATAAGTATAAATGTTCCTAAATAGTTATACATAATAGTGTAGAATCATATAATGTATGTAATCATTAAAATCCATAATAACGCCAATTACTGGGCGTATACCATACAATTTTGACGATTCTTATTGCTGATGGTTCCTATAAAAGCTTTAGCATAGAACAAAAGAATGGTAAGAATAGGTGCCAAATTTTATGAAATATGAGAAACAAGTTTGCGTAGCAACAGACAGACCAGAGCTCGCAAATAACAGTTGACCGTTTCTTGCAGTCACCAAATAACTGTTTTTTGCGCACCACTTGCGCAAAAAGTGAGACAAGAACCGTTCACCAGTGTCTCTTGAACGAATGGTCTATGCTCAACCAAAAACCAATTTCGTGTTTCCCTTTTGCTCTGCTTATTCGCTGACCGTTTTGTAACGAGCGAAGAAAATAAAAGTCTTTTGCATTTGCATTTGTGTATGTATATGCGAATTATCAGTCTACTTGTAAATCACACTGTGCACACTGTAAAAAGTGCACTTTTTTTCAAATTAAATCCAGAAGACAATAAGTCTAGGTGTAATGTTAATTCGCTACTAGTTGTAAAGCTTAATAATTCGCTACTAGTTGTAAAGCTTAATACTGAATAAGTAATAAATCTAATGTTTACATCTAATAAATATGTTAAAATTGTTGCTTAGCTTTGTTTAAAAGGCACTGAAGACAAAAGACCGTTTAGGATGAGTCTTTCGTTTTTTCGCCCTCAGTTGGATCGCTCTCTCAGAGTTGCTGTTGAGTGAGCATAACAAAAACCACGCGACTGAGAACAGTTAACCGAAAACCAAAACAAAGAGAAACGAAAAGTTCTGTTCAGAACGAGAGCACACGTGCATCGTCTTTTTCGGTTGTGTTCGAGTGCAGACCGCAAAACGAAAAACGGTTGACAGTTATTTGCGAGCTATGAGACAGACAGATGGAATGACAGACAGACATGCTTATATTGATTTCCTCGTTGATCCTCATTTAGAATATAATTACTAGATAGAGTCGGAGATGTCTGTCCAAAATGAATATACCCTAAATGAATATAAAGGTGTTATTAAGACATACTTGTGATAAAATAAACGCGCAACGACCATTCGTTGTTTTTCGCCTCCAGAAAGAATATCCTTCCAATCTCGTATAACATCAAAACTGTCGCTGTGTATGTATAATAGGAAAAGTACAATAATATACATAAATATGTTTATATAAGAATAAGTATAATTACCGTTGTGCAATGTGCTCCAAACTAACCATGTTCAAAATGACTTTCAACTCATCCTCGGTTATGCCCTTGCGATTCATGTCGTCACGTGTATCGGGGTATATAATTTGATCACACAAACTGCCAATAGACATATAGGGTCGCTGAGGAATGTAGAACATGTACGGCTTGTTCTCATCAGGGCGCGGTATATGCAATTCGCCGGCATAAATAGGCCAGAGTCCACTTAAAATGCGGAACAAACTCGACTTTCCGCAACCATTTGGTCCCGTTATTAGTAAATGCACACCCGTTTCGATGGACAATGTCAGACGGGGTACAATGATATCACAGTTAGGTGTAACAACAGGCACGGCACACAATTTGATAGACATCTTTCCGGTACTATCATCAGTATAAATAATGCGACCCTTCGCAATTGGTTTGCCATCTTGAAACTCGATCATTCCCCCCCCGCAAGTTTCGGAATTGTCAAATACCGTTGCTTTGTTGTAAAGTCCTTCAGAGGTCTCTTCGAATACATTCAGCATACCAGCCACTCGATCCGTGTAGCCGGCCAATGCTACAATCTCTTTGTAGGAGGACATGAGCCTCTCAATGGCGTCACTAGCGGATATAAGTAAATTCCTAGCTGTGGTCAGGAATTGAGTTCGTTCACTTATATTGGAATCATTAGCTTCGCCATTTCGCAGTGTAGCCCCTCCTCCTGTCAAAATTGGTAGGGACACCATAACCATACCAGTGCCTGACCACACATACTTCATAAAGAATTGCTCCAGCATGATGAACCAAAGTTTCTGGCTAAATATGCTGTTCATTTGATGTACCAAACGGTTGTAAGCCTGGCGCAGCTGTTGCAGCTCTACCTGAACATTATAAAACATTTATTTTTAATTATTATTATGATTATGATTATGAACTTAATGCGCAGAATCCACCTTGTGTCCACCGTAAAAAGCAATCTCTTCGGAATTTGTTATGATACGCGAGTGAATATGCCTTAGATACCCATAACGGTTGGCTTCTTCAGAAACGAGTTTTCCAAATTTCGGAGAAACTATTCTCAAAATATGTGCTGTCAGGGCTATGACGCTAACTGATAGAGCCGGACCTAAAATAACCAGGTATAAGTAAATTATTTAAATTATAAACAAAAATATAACAATATTTACCTGATAAAATATTGGCCTGCATCTTCTTGGACGAACGCATCAATGCTAATCCGATTAGCATAAGATCGAAACAGGGCTTGGTCAGACTACCATATAAATGGGCGACAGAGCTTGCAAATACGGATATATCTTCCGTTAGTCTGTGGAGACAAAAACAAAGAAATAGGGATTAACTTTTGGAACTATTTTAAAGTTTAACTTAAAACTTAAATCTTAATTTATACGGTCTGATAATAGTTTGTGCGTGGCAAACTGCTCTATAGAATTTGCAAAAATAAAAATAACACTGTCTTACAAAAAATAAAACCAGACATGTTGAAGATTTAGCTTTTTATTATTTTCGATCGTTCCTATACTAATTATATAGATTGACACAGATTATTTTATAATGTTGTTTATGTATTTGTAAAGAGTTTTACTAACTATAATCGCTGCACATATAATATTTTAAATAAATTAAGTTTTGATTAGTTACGGGGGCAAGATGGTTTGCAACTATAATTTATTTAATTTTATTCTTTATTTTCTTTATTTCACAACGCCACAATTCACGTGTTCTTCCCTTTTTTTCGCTTTTTTACAAAGTGACCAACTTATGCTATTTTTTTAATACTAGACATTGTTACCGATATGTACATATTATTATCGCTTTTAATTTGGTATTTACATTCACCAATCCTGACAATAGATCGGCTTCGATCTTATTTTTATACCCTAACAAGACTTCATTATTTTATTGCACAATTGTATCCACGGTTTTAGCCTAGCTGGTTCCAGAATGCCCTTATATGGCAACTGTGTAAGTTGACAGTTGTCAACATCAACTATTTCATATCTGTCATTAGGCAGAATTCGACTAACCTTATAGGACCCACGATATTTAGGCACAAACTTTTTACATACACAAGAAGTTACATCCTCATTCCGGATCGCAACAAAATCCCCTAACGCATACTTCAGAGGTGCCTTGTGTCTTAGGGAATAATGCGCTTCATTATACTCCTGGGACTTTCGGATATTATCTCCTGCCTGACACCTAATGGTTTCTAAAACTACCGGTTGATCTGGTCCTAACTTCTCCTCAAGATATTCGGTCAATTCATCAACTACGGGACCTCTCTGCTCACATCCAAACAGCAAAATTGATGGTGTCTTTTTGGTACTACACTGGATCCAATTATTTAGGGCAAACTCTACTCCGGAAACTAACTTATACCAATCTGCCTGATTTAAAGGCTCAGATAATTTACCTAACATCGGAGTTAACACACGGTTTACCCTCTCAACTTGTCCATTGGCTTGGGGTGCTGCCGTTGCCACCTTTATATGTTCGATATTGCGGCTCTCTAGGAAATTACTGAACTCGAGTAACGTAAAACACGTTCCCCGATCGGAAACGATTCTACGCGGTCGGCTATAATACTCAAAGTACTTTTCTAAGGCGGCATTCACCTCTCTTGTGCTAGTGAAATTCACAGGGTACAACTTAACAAACTTGGTAAAGGCGTCTATTGTCACTAGCAAATGTTTTCTCTTCGAATTTATACACGGCAATGATCATAGGTGATCTGTATGAACCGTATCAAAGGGAGTCGGGCTTTTTGGTATACTATCTAGTGTCCTGTAACAAATCAATATCTCCAGGGGTAGCTCCTACAACTCCAACCATTGATTCGGGCATGGCTATAGTAGAAGGCTACGGAACTCGGTTTGTGTCATCACACGGTACTACAGAGGCGTTCAACAACAAGGGTTCATCTAAATCTTCTGTCTTTCTACACGGTAACGGTTCACTATAGGGTCTAACGGGTCAATAAAGGGTCGCACTATCACATAGTTTTTCAACACTATCTACTTCTTTTTCTGTACGAAAATCGCACGGATCATCTGTTTTGCCAGTAAGATCTTCTAACAACTCTGTCTGTCTACTAAGGGTATCTACATGGTACATACTCGAACCGGGTCTATGGGCAATCGTAAAACTGTAACTTTCAAATTCTAGGGTCCACCGGGCTATACGAGGATTAATTGGTTTCTTGTTCAGAGTCTGCACTAAAGAATTACAGTCGGTTACAATAAGGAAAGGACGGTGTTCCAGGTAAACACGAAATCGGCGCAACGCATAAATAATGGCCAGGGTTTCTAACTCAAAACTATGGTATCGGGCCTCGGCACCTGTCGCTTTACGAGAATAATAGAATACGGGGTGGAGTTTATTGTCAGACTGTCGCTGCATCAATACAGCGCCAAATCCATGTGATCCACGGTATGCAGCTCCGTTTCAGAGCTAGTTTTATAGATAGCCAATACAGGGGCGGACGATAGGGCTTCTTTCAGCGTGTTGAAAGCGTATTTTTCTTGTGCGGACAAATGAAACGGACCACCTTTTTTTAACAACTCAGTTAATGGCTTCGCAATACGTGAAAAGTTTTGAACGAACTTCCGGAAATACGAAAACAATCCGAGACATGAATGCAAAGTCTTGCAATTATACGGCTCTGGGTAGTTTTTTATAACTCTTAAGTGTTGATCACTCGGAGAAATACCTTGACTGCTAACATCATACCCTAAATACTCGATGCGCCTTTGCATAAATTCACTTTTTTGAAATTGACCTCAAGATTATACTCAATCAGCCTGTCTAACAACTTTGCTAAAATATTATAATGTTCCTCCACAGATCAAGTAGCTAAAATAATGTCGTCCATGTATACCATAACCTGACGAGCTCTAACCATATCCTGCAATTCATCTGAAATAAATCTCTGAAATACAGCCGGTCCATTCTTAAGGCCAAAACGCATTCTCAAATACTCAAATTGCCCGTCAGGTGTTACAAAGGCTGTATACTTTACAGACTCTTCCTCAATTCCAATATGGTGAAACCCATTCTTCAAATCAATAGTGGTAAATACTGATTTTCCTTCTAAATACTCTAAACAATCTTCAATTAATGGCAACGGAAAAATATCACGGATTGTCATCTTATTAAGACCACGATAATCTACACACTTTTCCATCCTTCTTCTTTACTAGAACTACTGTTGACGCAAAAGGAGAGTTACTGGGTCTTATTACATTTTCTGCTAATAATTCATTCATTCATTAATTCTCTTTCATAAAACGACAATCTCCTGGGAGGACTATAAAAGGGTGTCATGTCGTTTAATCGTATGCGCGTAGTGCATCTTGCTGGACCGGAACTTTTACAAAATTGTTGCATGTAATTTTCTCGCACTATTTCTTGGCAGGCGCCAGTCACCTTCTGCTCAAATTCATTGCCAACGTTAACCTCACTCTTATCCAAAATAGCAGCACAGACACTGGACAGCTCAAGAAACCATTCTCTACATCTATCAGCCTCAACCTGGGATACATTTGAGTTTACCGGGTATTTTAAAGGGTAATCTTTAACTAATTGAGTTAATGCACAGATAGATTTATGAGAAAATAAACAAGTTTTATTCTTAGAGTTCTCTTTAGTAGGGTTGCACAAAATTAATTTCAACTTTAGTGTTTCATTATATCTCTTCCCAGCAATAGCGGTGCGGGTAAAATTAACTCGGGGACATCAAAAACTTCGATTTCAAAACATCGTCCTTTAATCGTAAGTAAATATCTGACTTTTCCGTAAATCATTATTACATTCCATGGAATGGCGTTTTGCTTAATTCTACCTTATCGAATATATTTTTGAAAATGCGCTTCGTCACAAAGCTTACGGGACTTCCGGTATCTAATAAGGCAATTAATTTAATATCAGTGCAGCCTGTCTCACAAGGTACTCTTATACTCACTACTTCAACAAAGGACTCCTCGTTTTCGGGGCTCAAGGGATCCCCAATACCACCAACTCGCGGTTTGCCCCTGTTCGGGCACTGTCTATATTGGTGTCCCGTTTGAAAACAATTGAAGCACCCTCCTTCTGGGCGTTTGGTGCGCTGACAGTCCTTCCCGATGTCTCCCATACGGCGACAGTTAAAACATCTGATTTCGCTAAGCGGCGTCCTCTTAGCTGCATCTGTCGAACGGGCTGCAGCCTCATGAATCTTGTCGGCACGCTCCATATTTCTCTTAATCATTACCGCCTGATACCTCATCATCTTCACACGCAATTCGCTCAAAGAACTACAGTAGTATAGCGGAGCTGCATTCGGTCATCCAGGCCATGCACTATGTACTTGATTATGTCTGTCTCCTGGAAATCTCCTTGTTGCGCCAGATTACCCATAGCAATGAAATAAGTCAGCACCGATTCTCCTTGCAGGATTCTGCAACCCTCCAATCGCTTGGCCACTTCATGGTTCGATGTTTCGACACCGAAAACCTTGACCAACGTATCCTTTAGTTGCTCCCACGTAAGTAGTCATTTCGTACATTATATACTCCTTTGCTGAACCAGAGAGCAAACGGTTAGCAAGAGTCCAGCGCTGAACACCATTCAGTCCATACAACAGGGCAGCCCTTTCCAACTCCCTGATCCAGACATGGACTGACAAGAAATCGTCTCCCGAGAACTTGGGAATGCTTCCCTCGATGTCGGCGACACTCAGCTGACTGCGTTCCTCTATTGCAGCCCGCTCCGCACCCTTCTCCATCTCAGAAACCTTCAGTTACAGTGCAGCGACTTCTCTACGGGCATTGATCAAGTCCGCTTCGAGCCGTAGGGTTTACAGCTCTGCCATCATATTTGGCACCGTCGCCTCCGATGACGAAATTGAATGTGCGTCATCCTGTACCACCAGACCTGGCTGCTGTCCCTCCGCAATGCGACCACCTCCATGGAAGGCTGTGCCAACGGTTGTGCCAATTCAACATCATTATCTTGGCCACCACGCAAGTCCACTGCCTCCATCAGGTTTAGATCCAACATTTCGGTTTTGAAAAGCGCGTCACCACGGTCAGCCATTACTGTTTTCACCAAACTGCGCAGATGCTAAATCGAGACGCCCTGGGGCACCGGCACTTTGTTTTTAGCAAGCAACTCCAAAAGCTCTGGCTTTGTCAGTTTCACGATATCAATGTAACTCATATGTTCCATAATTGTTTTTTTTTTTTTTTTTTTTTTTGGCAAACCCCACACCTGATTTATAATTTATTTAATTTTATTCTCTTCTTTATTTCACAACGTCACAATTCACGTGTTCTTCCCTTTTTTTCGCTTTTTTACAATATGCTATTTTTTTAATACTAGACATTGTTATCGATATGTACATATTATTATCGCTTTTAATTTGGTATTTACACACTCTTATATCACTAAGCAATGAACACATAGAGACGTCAAACAGCTCTAAAGCAGTTTGAAGCAGATTTTTCGGACCTAGTACCCCAGAAACACAAAATTGACTTCAGGCTGCCAGCACGCTGGCCGAAGCATTTGCCTATTGCCAAACTTCACTAGCAACGCATACATTCATACGCGGGCCGTGCGTACATGCATACATGCACGCACACATGGAAACGATCGCACAGCGCAAAGAAGTACGCACATGCTTATCGTTCCGCTGTCTTTGTGCGACTGAAGCAGTTTTGATGCTATGCACTGTTTGTACTGAGTGCCGAACAGCTGTTCTGTTCTTCTTCTTTTCTGGGGTACTAGGTTCGAAAAATCACCTTCAAACTGCTTTTGAGCTGTTTGACGTCTCTTTGTGTTCATTTTTTAGTGCTATAACAGTAAAAAATTTAGAGCTGGAAGTAAAATCATTTCTCGAATCGATTAATCTATGTGTTCAATTTTCTCCGAAACATCGATTTATTTTTTGAAAATTTGAAAAAAACACTAAATTACTACAACTAAATTTTTAAACATGTCTAGTGGTGGTAAAAAATGATCGTTTTTTAATATATTGTATATTTATATTTTATTATATTGTATATTTTTTTATTTAATTTCAAGCCAGAAACCCTTTTTTTTTGCTTATATTTAAAATTTTTGATTTTAATCGATTTGAATTGATTAATTTCCTTGAATTTTTGATAATAAATCGATTCAGTAAACATCGATTTATTTCCACCTTTAAACCATCTCCTATGAACATTTTATCGTCGATCGGACTAAAAGTCGCTGAGATTATCGATTACCGTTATCGTGCACGAAACACACTGGTGTCTGATATTTAAACTTTAGACGCGTTTTTCTCAAAACTATTTATACCCTTCGACCATTGAAAATGGTCAAAAAAGGCTATACTAACTTTGTGCAAATGTATGTAACAGGCAGAAGGTGGCGTGGGAGAGCCCATAAAGTATATATATTCTTGCTCAGGATCACAAGCCGAGTCGATTGAGGCATGTCTGTCTGTCTGTCCGTCTGTCTGTGTGAACGCACAGATCTCAGCTATTATAAAAGCTAGAGTTACCAAATTTGGCAGGAAGACTCCTGGTTACTATAAGCAGATGAAGTTTATTTCAAATGTTAGGTGCCACGCCCACCGACCCCACAAATCAATAATTTAATTTTTTAACTTAATTTGTAAGCGCTGAATAAAAGATACAACTTTCTGACTTTAAGATATACTAAGCTGAATGAAATATTTACGTAGTGTCCAAATCACAATCCGATCGGACAATAATCACTGAAATTATTTAAGAAAGTATGAGCATACAAGGCAGGCGGGCGAGCGCGAGCGCCATCTGTCGGGATTAATTTCAAAGCATGTGCATATGCATATGTGTATGAATTTAATAAATTAAACTACACGGGAACATAGGTCGAAGGGTATCCCACTGTCGCGTTTGCGCGACTGTTGCTCTCGTTTTTAATGTCGTTGCTTTGGAAACAAAATGTATACAATAAATACTTGCGGATGACCGAGTGCTTTAAAAAAAACATTTTTACAGGCAAAAAATAGGCTGATTGTTTAGGTGAAATGATAACTCTAAACATAAAAGCGCACTAAAAAATTTAAAATCGAATAGCTATCAATATAGTTTATAAATAAATGTAATATTTTTATTTCCGTTAGACATCAAGCTAGACATCTCATACGCTATAAATTATATATACACACACGTATGTATGTAGTAGAGCTCACCTATGATCAGCGTTCTCAATTCGTCCGTCTAAATTTGAAACGCGGTAGTAGTTTTGATTTTTAAAATACAATCGATAAGAATGCCTTACCAGCCGGGTTCTGTAAGAATATATAAATTAGAATGTGTTGTATGAAAGTCTTATACGATTTCAATAGTTTAAACTCTTTTATTTTTAATTATTTAATTACACTTTTCGTTCAAGCACAAGCGCTATTCTTCTTCTTTTTTGTCGTACCCCGATAACGATTGCCTTAACTCTCGTTCTATCGTTCTAATTACACGATGAATCTTAAATATATGAACAGCTATCGGAACTTCTTAGCTTATCTTTAAACATCGATTAATCGTTAACTCCGATAAAGCTTACTCGTATAAAATATAAATACAATAATATATATATAATGCTACAGCTCGGCCATTCTGACAACTAAGATCGTCCTCGATCTATATGATATTAAAATATTTACATAGTAATGCTAAATTAAATTGTTAGTTAATATGTACATATGTATATACAATTCTTAATAGTATAGAATATTAAATATAGAATATTAAATAGTTTAAAATGTTAGTCTAAAGGGGAGTAATTTTTACACTGATCACGCCAGTCTGCCCAATTTCGTAACCGAGAAGCTTCTACAATGCCTTCATAAGGTAATTGCGTAATTTGTCCATTTTCAATATCTTCTAAAACGTATCGGTCATTAGGTAAAATTTTCTTTATGGAATATGGGCCTTTATATTTGGGGACAAATTTTTTATTTGTGCCTATCGTGGTATCAATGTTTCTCATAACTACGAAGTCTCCTATTGAAAACATCTCATGATTCTTATGATTCTTTTGATAGTACTCTGAACTTTTCTTCTGCTTATTTTCAATATTCTCAGAAGCTTTTTTTGACAATTATCAAGATCACGGCTATTATTTAAATTGTTTATATTTTCTAAATATTCAGTCAGAGCATCAACGTCACTTCCTCTTTGTTGTATTCCGAAAAGCAGAACGGATGGAATTTCTCCAGTACTAGAGTGAACTGAGTTATTAATGGCGTATTCAGCTTTATTTAATAATTTACACCAGTCTGAATGTTGCATTGGCTCTGTAATTTTAGCTAACATGGTCTTAAGTGTTCTATTTACACGTTGTACTTGTCTATTCGCTTGAGGTGATGCTGTCGCTACTCTGACATGTTCAATATTATTTTCTAAAAGGAATTCACTAAATTCTGAAGATGTGAAGCAGGATCCTCTATCACTGATGATTCTACGAGGTCGGCTATAGTTTTCAAAATACTTTGTTAAACACATACACACTTCCTTTGTGCTTGTAGTGTTAGCTGAAAATAGCTTTACAAATTTGGTGAAACTATCAATAACAACTAAAATATGCTTGTTTTTAGAAATAATTGAAGGGAGGGTCCAAAATGGTCTATATGTAGTGTGTCAAAGGGAACTGGTTTCTTAGGGATGTTATGAAGAGTTCTATTGTTTGCATGTGGAGGAATTGTAAACATAATACACTTAAGACAATTATCAATAAATGATTTCACCTTGGCTGTCATATTCGGAAACCAATAATGGTTTAGAATTTCATTTACGCATTTTTCACTTCCTAAATGACATAACTTTTCATGCACTGTCCGAATTAAATTAGTTTCCATTTCTTCAGGAACATATAAAAGTTCCGTATCTTTTAACTGTCTATAAACAATACCATCATCAAGTATAAAATCTTTCACGGGTCCATTTTCTAATTTTTCTTTTAATTTTACTATTCTTTCATCTCTATTTTGTGTAATCTGAAGTTGAAAATTAATATCACCACTGTCAATCACAGCAACTAATTGGTTTCTTTGTTCATCTTCATCTATTGTGACTATTGGCTCATATTTAAATTCTTCACTCAATGATCTAGTATAGCGACTAAGGGCATCAACATGTGTCATATATTTGCCACTTTTATGTTCAATGGTATAATTGTAGTTTTCTAGTTGTAGGGCCCATCGAGCTATCCTGGCGTTTACACTTTTGCGATTTAAAGTCAGAGTCAATGAATTACAATCTGTTATGATTTTAAATGGAATTCCTTCTAAATATATTCTAAATTTGTTGAGTGAATAAATAATGGCTAACGTCTCTAACTCAAAACTGTGATATCTTTTTTTCGGCTGCTTTGTTTGAGAAAAATAACAAATTGGATGGAATTTATTATCTTCTTGTTTTTGCACTAATATTCCTCCAAATCCTTCGGCACTTGCGTCACAATGCAATTCTGTTTCTTTCTTAGGGTTGTAAAGGGCTAATAATGGTGAAGAAATAAGTTTTTCTCGTAAATACTCAAAAATTTCAAAACATCTATCATCCATTTTGAACTTAGAGTCCTGTTTAACTAATTCGTTTAATGGTCTTACAATTTTTGAATAACTAGGAATAAATCGTCTAAAATATGAAAACAATCCTAAACATTTCTGCATTTCAATTGCACTTTTTGGAATCGGAAGGTGTTTAATTGCTGTAATATGTTCACGATTAGGACTAATGCCATTCTTACTAACTGAATAGCCAAGAAACTCAATTTTTGTAAAACAAAACTGACACTTGCTTAATTTATGTTGAGCCAATGTTTTCAAAACTTTACCTAAGACTACAAAGTGTTCTTCAATCGTTTTTGTTCCAATAGCAATATCATCTATATAAACAATAATACTGTGTTCTCGCATTAATGGTTTAAAAATAAAATTTATAAACCTCTGAAACACGGAAGGAGCATTTCGTAATCCAAAAGGCATCTTAAGATATTCGTATTGTCCATTAGGTGTAACAAAAGAGGTATATTGAACTGATCTTGCTGCCATCTTAACTTGATGAAACCCAGACTTTAAATCTAAAAGAGAGAAATATTGATTTCCTTCCATTTTTTCTAAACAATCATTGATATGTGGTAAAGGATACCCATCTCTTATTGACATTTTGTTTAGTTGCCTGTAATCTACACACATACGTTTTTCGCCTGACTTCTTCTTAACCAGAACTATTGCTGATGTGTAAGGTGATTCGCTAGGTCTAATATATCCTTTCTTCAATAGGTCTTCTATAGTATTATCAACTGTCTGTCTGTCTTGATATGAAAGTCTTCGCGGTGTTGAATAAACTGATCCGTCTATCTGAAGTTTAATACTCATTTCATAATTATGATCAACAGGCTCAATATTTTCGACATCTGAATAGTTCATTTTAATTATTTCTAAAACCCTATTGCGTTCGATCTTATCTAATTTTAAATCAATATTTAACGACTCTGAAGCATCCAGTTCAATAGCTAATATGTAATCTTCAGCCTTATCTTTTTCTAAAATCTCGGTATCCAAATCAAATATATTGTTACTAAATTTCAATGTTGCTAATCGATCACTATCACTAGAATTACTATTTTCTGAAGAGCTTAAGGTTTTAACTTCTATCAAAGGTTTGTTGTCACTAAAGTTCACTATATCTGAAGGGTCACTATCACTAGAGTTACTAATTTCTGAAATGCTTCATTTTTCCACTTCTGTCAAAGGTTTATTTTTACTAAAGTTCACTATATCTGAAGGGTCACTATTACTAGAATTACTAATTTCTGAGGGAGAATTATTTAAATTTTTTAATAATTGTCTATGTACTTCAGTTTTTATTTTCTTTTCAATTTCATTAACAGAAATTAATTCAATTCCAAATGTTTTCATGAACTGTCTACCAATTAATATATCTGTTTTAAAATAACAGTCTGGGATAACATAAAATTCTGTGTTCTTGATAATTTCATTAAACTTAATATATAAATAAACTTTTCCAAATGAATAAATTTGAGCTCCATTGAAGCCACGAAAATTTGTCGAATATAGTTTGTCGCTTATAGTACTACAGGACACCTTTGACCTTTTGATTAAATTAATTATGCTTCCGGTATCGAACATGGCAGAGAGAAAAATCAAATTAGGCTTAAGCGTTTTTTCAGTATAAAAAAAAACTCCTACTTTATTAAATACTGGAAGGAAGCAATGATTATTATTTTCCGGTTCAATCTTATAATTGGTCACTTCAACAAGCTCTGAAGAGGTCACTGGTTGTTGCGTACAATCCTTTACCATGTGCTGAAGTGATCCACATCGGAAGCAGGAACCCTTTGCACGTTTTTGAGCAGTGCATGATGATGCGTAGTGTCCATACTTTGAACAATTGAAGCATCGGATACCAATCTTGTTCGCCTCAGCTGCTGACACTTGTGAAGTTGCAGAAGACTTAGCGACTATTAGTCATATCCGAAGGTTTTCAAAAAATTGTCTCTAAATCCAGCATAGTTCGCAGAACGGTCAACACGTAAGAAAAGTTCTCCCTCTGATGCTGGTTTCATCAAAAGTCGTATGCAGCGAAGTTTAAAAACGTCGGCGTCATTTACTGCGTCACAAGCACGTTCAAAATCCGCTAACCACTTTTTAGCATCACATGACTCAGCTCCTGCAAATGGAACAACACTGCGTACGATGTCCCGCGTATCACCACCAGCATTGCTAAGACTTTGTGAAAGCTCGGCCAACAATTTTTTCTTTTGAGCAATTCTTATAGCAGCGTCTAATTCTGCTTCTTCCTTATCGAAAATCTGCGACGTAATTTCCTCCATTTTGCAATTGTTCATTACTGTTCCGTCCAAATTTGATTCAAAAGTATCAATAAGATTATGCAGATTATGTTCTGATGCAATTATTGATAATTGCTTAAAGGTTGCTTTGGTCGGAAAGTCTATTTCATTCTCGGTTAGTAATTTCATCAGCTCTTTTTTCTTCATTGTGGCGGAAAAAAAAATATGGCGTCGTCTCGGCGTCACTTGCGGCGGCAATTGCAGCGTCACTTGCGGCGTCAATTTTCAATGTTGATAAAAAAAATGTTTTTTTTTTATATATGTAGGCTGGCAATCCCACTTCTGACGTTGTTGTATGAAAGTCTTATACGATTTCAATAGTTTAAACTCTTTTATTTTTAATTATTTAATTACACTTTTCGTTCAAGCACAAGCGCTATTCTTCTTCTTTTTTGTCGTACCCCGATAACGATTGCCTTAACTCTCGTTCTATCGTTCTAATTACACGATGAATCTTAAATATATGAACAACTATCGGAACGTCTTAGCTTATCTTTAAACATCGATTAATCGTTAACTCCGATAAAGCTTACTCGTATAAAATATAAATACAATAATATATATATAATGCTACAAATGAGTTATTGACTTTTTAATACTACACTGTGCTGTATACCATACAGTATTAGCTGAAACTTACCTAAATGCCAGAGATAGTTTACTTTCCAAAAATCGTATCATTGAATTGACAAATGTTGCCGGTATCGCAATGCCAAACCACTTTAACAGGACGAGTTTAAATTGTTTGAGGTCCTTGCCAACGATAAATTTCACAATGGCACCCTCCAGAGCGGCAACATAAAAGCTAAGAAAAGTTCGCGATATAAGGCAAAGGGTGTGCACAGTAAGTAGTCCGGTTTCGTAGCACAGTTTCTGCGGTATCATTATTTGCACAAGCGTCCTAAGCTGCTTGAGGAACTCTTTATTCAAACCCGGCTCTAGCATCTGTGTACTCTTCTTCTTTAAATGCTTCTCCACAATCAGCTTTTCCGCCTCAGCCAACTTAAGATCATCATCAGCGTCAGTAGCAGTTAATGGTGTGAGGGTGCCATTTTTGACCGCAGGCTTGGTGCCTTTTATGTACGGTCCGGTTACTTTTATAGTGAGTGCAAACAGGGCGATGCCGACAACGGCATAGCAAAACGCCTGCTTTGGCAATCCAGAGTTCTCATATTTAGCCGCTAAACGGTCAAAATATTTAGAGAGAATTGTCATTTTAAGTACGACTGAAATCTATTTCGGTAAAGAGATAAATGTTTTAAAACTGTATACAAATTATTAGTATAAATTTAAATCAAGGAAGTGAAATATAGTAGATTCATTTCAGTATGCCAAAAGATAAAGCTTTTTAATATTATTTTCATATTGTTATGAAATCTTTTTTTCTCTATATTTTATTTATAATCGAATATGTTTGAAAAATAATAAACTACATTTCTTGATAATTGATACAATTGACTTTGAGGAATTCTTAAATATTTCATTCACTACATGTATTTGAAATACTTAAAAACCATTTCCTTCCTCGCCATTCGAACCCGGAACCCCTCAGACGACGCATGCACAGGTGTCGGCGTTATTAAACTTGAACAGTGGTGGATCTAGTGGGGGCTATTGGGGGCTGTAGCTCCTCCACCTCTCACAACCAAACAAAAAATGCTATACACTTGAAACTTGGTACAGATGTTGGGGAAGAGTGCACCAATATAACAAAATAAAAAAAAATTAAAAACAAATAAATTCGATTATACATACGTCACTCGCGAAAATTAAAAATTCGCGATACTATGTTCAAAACATACTTCGAACATGGACATCAGAAAATTTTTTGTCAAAAGGCACCCCCCCATAGCAAATCCTAGTTCCGCCACTGAACTTGAATAAATTGTTTTGATATTTAAACCAGAAACTTGCATTTAGAATAAATATAAATATTTACTTTAAATATTCTTTATTAGTCTATTTTTTTAATTAATTAATTAATATTAATTAATATTAATTAATATTAATTAATTAATTAAAAAAATAGACTAATAAAGAATATTTAAAGTAAATATTTATATTTATTCTAAATGCAAGTTTCTGGTTTAAATATCAAAACAATTTATTCAAGTTCAGTGGCGGAACTAGGATTTGCTATGGGGGTTAATTAATTAATTAATATTAATTAATTAATTAAAAAAATAGACTAATAAAGAATATTTAAAGTAAATATTTATATTTATTCTAAATGCAAGTTTCTGGTTTAAATATCAAAACAATTTATTCAAGTTCAGTGGCGGAACTAGGATTTGCTATGGGGGGGTGCCTTTTGACAAAAAATTTTCTGATGTCCATGTTCGAAGTATGTTTTTAAAAATAGTATTTTTTTTTTTTTTTTTTTTTTTTTTTTTTTTTTTTTTTTTTTTTTTTTTTTTTTTTTTTTTTTTTTTTTTTTTTTTTCTTTTTTTCCAAATTTTTTTATAATTAATTAATTAATTAATTAAATTTAATTAATTAATTTGGGTTTGAAATATAAAAATCTGCTAGTTAGAAACAATCAGTTAGAAATAAAGAATGTTATAAAAAAAATGTATGTAGGATATTTATTGTTTCGTACAATGGTTTATCTTAATAATAGTTTTGTTTTTATAATAGTTTGCTTATTATATTTTGGAATTAATAAAAAGATGACTCCTAACAACTCCTCTTGATCTCCGGACGTACGACGACTACACAACTTTATGTTTCTCCGGACACGACAACTTTTTCGGCTTTATGATCTTTCTTTTTCTGCACAACTTTCAACTCGCTTCTGTTTCTGCACAACTTTCAACTCGCTTCTCTAACGACGACATTCGCCTTGCGATGACCATCGATCATTGCATATCGATAACTATCGTTACATTCGCCATCCTGATCACTGTCGTCTGACCCAGACGACCATAGATCTTCATTTGTAGACGCGTATTTCCATAGCTTCATATTTTCTGCACATGTTGAAGTTATTGTAGGGCCTTCCACTTGAGCTGCTTTTCGTACATCGTAACGGCCGTTTCTTTTTACCTTAGTTACTTCATACGGCCCGAGGAAACTGCTAGCTAGTTTTTTGCCAGCCACAAACTGAGTTCGTCTAATGGCCACCAGATCTCCTTCCTTATATGTACGCTCGCCCTTGCGTTTGCGATCATAGTCGTCTTTATACTTTTGCTGAGCCTGCTGAATATGTGTTTTTACCTCCTTGCGTAATTCAGCTCTCTCGGCGTCGAAGTCTGTCACCAGCTCTTGTTCTAGAGTAGTTAGTATATTATCACTAGCCTTATTCCTCATGTTTACTCCAAACATTACTTGAAATGGCGTCTTCTTGGTGGAGCAATGAATATGAGAATTGATCGCCCTTTGCACCTGAGATACATGCTTGTACCACTTTGAAGTGTCATCGATGGATAACTTGCTGATTATTGATAGAATGCATCTGTTGACTCGTTCTATTTGACCGTTACCGCGAGCAACTCCTGTTGTTGTCCAAACATGTTCAATACCATTTGACTTGGTATATTCTTTAAAGCTGTTTGAGGTAAATGCTACGCCCCTGTCACTGATAATGCGTAGCGGCTGCCCAAAAATATTAGACCATTCCTCCAACTTTTTTACAACTTCATCGGTGCCGGTACTCTTCGTGGTGAAAAGCCATACGAATTTTGAAAAGCCATCTACGATTGCAAATATATATTTGTAGCCCTTTGACGTTGAATCCATGGGCCCCAAATGATCAATGTGGAGGGTATGAAGAGGCTTATCTCCCTTTTCAATGCAGTTTAAAAATCCTTCTGGCTTTCCCAACTTCTTGTTGACAATAATGCACTTGACGCAAGTGTTAATCAGCTGGGCTACTTTTCGTTCCATATGTGGTATCCAGAACTGCTGCTGTAGAGTGTGCATTGTTTTCTGCAATGCAAAATGGCCAACACTGTGTGCATCCGCTATAACTTCATTCTCCATTGTTTTGGGTACGACCAACAAGTCACTGCCGTTCATGGTTTTGTATATAATTCCACCTTTCAATTTAAAATTCTCATACGGCTGCAATTTTATTACTTCTGCAATAGCTTTAATGTAGCTATCCTTTTCCTGGGCAACTTTTAATCTAGCTGCGACTTCTGAAGTTATGGCAAACACATCTTGTGGATATCGGCTGAGACTGTCAACGTGCTTCATCCTGTTGCCGGAGCGATGCTCGACTTCGAAATTAAAGTCCTGCAGAGCAAGTATCCACTGTGCAACTTCTCGCGGCACATCTTTCTTCCTTATTGTTTGCGAAAAAGCAGCGCAATCTGTCATCAATTTGAAATGTATGCCTAGCAGGTAGTAGCGCAATTTCTGCATGGCAAGATATGCTGCTTTAACCTCCAAAATGTAGCTGTGGCGCTTTGAATCGCTCTGCGACGTCTTTTTACTCCAATAAAATACTGGATGCTGCTGCTTGTCAAATTCCTGTATCAATACTGCACCAAATCCATCCTTGGACGCGTCAGTATGTAGCTCAGTTGGTGCCTCTCGACAGTATATGCTTAGTACAGGTTCTGATGATAATGAATTTTTTAAACAGCTCATAGCGTTTAGTTCTTCTGCCTCCATCTTGAAAACCACGTCCTTTTTTAACAAGTTAGTTAACGGGCGAGCAATCTGAGCGTAATCACGAATGAATTTGCGGAAAAATCCGGTCAACCCCAAAAAGGATTGGACGCCTTTTATGTTCTTTGGACATTTGAACCTCTGCACAGCTTGCGTCTTCTCTTGTCCTGGTCGAATCTTGCCCATTTCCACGGTGTGGCCCAGAAAGTCAATTCTGTTCTTAAGAAAGTGGCACTTTTTCCATTTGATTTTTAGATTAAATTTGGCTGCTTGATTTAGAACTGCTCTCAACTTTGACACGCATTCCTCGTTTGTGTTTGCGTAAATGATAATATCGTCAATGTACAACTGGAGTACATCCTGCATAATCAAGTCTTCAAATACGCAACTGACAAAACGATTGAAAACAGCCGGCGAGTTGCAAAAACCATACGGCGCTCGATTGAATTCAAATAGCCCTTCCTTGGTTATGAACGCTGTAAACTTGCGGCTGGACTCCTCAATTGGTACGTGGAGGAAGCTATTCTCCAGATCCATGACTACGAACACCTTTGCGGAATGAAGCTGTTCCAGCACATCATCCATGCGTGGTACCGGGAAGCAGTCCTTCAGTACCATACTATTTAGTTGACGAAAGTCAACACAGATTCTGTCCGTGCCATCCTTCTTCTTGACCACGACGACTCGACTGGCAAAGTTCGATGAAGATTTGCGCACAATGCCGTCCTGCAACCAGGCGTCGACTTGTTTTCTGATCGACTCAGATTCCACAGCTGAGTGACGGCTTGGTTGATGTCGAAATGGTTTTGCACGCTCCTCTAGCACGATCTTCATCGACACCGGGCACTTAGCGTTGTTTTCGGCTGGCTTGTACTCTTCTATCATTGACTCGATCATCGGCTTGTACTGTGGGGAGGCATCTATGTTACTATCAGTCTCAACAACATTGTACATACTTAGCTCTTTTGATTCAGCGCATTCCGGCCGCGCTGACGTCCTTGTAAAGATGAATTCTCCGTCATTCAAAGTTACACAGAATTGTGATACAAAGTCAAAGCCCAGTATTACGTCGTTCTCGATTTGATTGTTTGGTATTACAACAAACTTTTGTATGGCTTCAATTCCGTCAACGTGTACTCTGCCCATAAATGAACCTAGCGGTTGCGTCTTAGCGTTTCCAAGGCCTCGTAGAACGGAATAACACTTCTGCATTACTGTACTTTGGAGTTTATCGTACAAAGACTGACATACGATTGACACATCGGATCCTGTGTCCACAAGGCAAGCGACTTCTGTACCGTTCAGCGAAACTACTTTCAAGCGCTTAGTATCTTTTACGACTTGAACAGTTTTTACAGCTTGTCGACAATTTGAAGAGATATGACCGCTGCCTGTACATTTAAAACATTTTGTTTCTGCCTTGCAGTCTTAGTCTTCAGTTGTAGCAACGAATACTTTTTTCACTGGTTATATTTTTCTTGTCACCACTGTAGTGCTTTTGCGGTTTTTCGATAACACACTTGCTCTCGTACAACTCATATTTTTCCAACAGGTCGGTGTATGATTTGCTGTCGTACAATGAAAATTTGAATTCGCTCTTAATATCGAGCCCGTCAACTATATAGGCGATAATAGACTCAACATCAACTTTTCCAAGTGCTGCTATTTTTTTCATTGTTAGTATGTATTCGTGCATGCTTTCGTCTCTCTTCTTCTTCCTGTGCGTCAACTTTGCATGTATGTCGGCACTTTTCGACGCGCGCTTAAATTCGCCAATTAGGGCTATTTTAAGTTGCTCATATGTGCTCACCAACTCTGACTCCAGAAACAATTTGGCCATTTTAGCCATTTTACCTCGTGCCTGTACATATCGTTGTTTTTCCGTAAGCTCATATGCATCTGCATTTTGCTCGAAATTTTCAAGCCAAATCTCCACTGGGATGCTGACGCCATCGAAGTCGGGTACAATTTTTGCAAAATTGTCTGCAGTTACTTTCGGCTCTTTCTGGGTAATTTCATCAGCTTGAATCTTAAGAGTAAGCAGCTGAATTATTTGTTGTAGACTTCTATTATTCTCTGCTTGCATTTCTTTTATTTGGTCTGCATACACTTCTGATCGACACTGCTCTTCCGCATTTTCGTCTCCTCGCTTTCTCGCCGTTCGCGTGACAGCACCATATCGCTGTCCCTTTCTCTCCTCCTCACTCATGCTTTCGTATTCACTGCCTGACGCCAACTTTTTTTATTTTATTTTTTTTTTTGTTCAATTTGCTGCACTTTACAAATGGGTCACTTTTTATTGTTTTATCGGTTGAGCCCCCAAATGTAGGATATTTATTGTTTCGTACAATGGTTTATCTTAATAATAGTTTTGTTTTTATAATAGTTTGCTTATTATATTTTGGAATTAATAAAAAGATGACTCCTAACAACTCTTATTGATCTCCGGACGTACGACGACTACACAACTTTATGTTTCTCCGGACACGACAACTTTTTCGGCTTTATGATCTTTCTTTTTCTGCACAACTTTCAACTCGCTTCTGTTTCTGCACAACTTTCAACTCGCTTCTTTTCTTCTTCTTCTTCTTCTCTAACGACGACATTCCCCTTGCGATGACCATCGATCATTGCATATCGATAACTATCGTTACATGTATATGTCCCGCGGATAGAAATCTATCTATCTATCAATTACAATTTTCAATATTCAATTATTCACTATTATATTGTGATTTTTTAGTTATTATTTTTTTGACAAAACTGGTTTAAACAGCTGACGCATGTTTCGTGTTTTCTATCCCTATTAAACATCTATAGTTACGTCTATAAATTAAATCGGGGGGTTAAGACTATTTTGTGCGGGGCTATGTTAAATCGAATGTCGATAGAGACAAACCGCTTCAATTGACGCATTGGAGGACAACAGCAGAAGCATTTATTTGTAAGATACCGGCATGTACCGAAATGGAAAGAGTATGCCAAAATTGGAAATGGAAAGCGGATGGACCAATTGAGGCGCAGTCACGCTCAACATATGCATGAAATAATCTTCAAATATTCAATTATATGCACCGTACTATCGATTCAAATAAAGATTACATGATCTTTACGAATTTTAGGTGTAGTTTTTAAGTTTCCTATAGCTCTTTAAAAATCACTCTTTATATAACTAAAATGATATTACTGGTCTTCATCTAAAATTGCACACTTCGACCGATCGTTCCTGTTGGAATAAATGTGTATGTCTTGATCTGTAATGTTAATTGGCGTAAGCGTAAATCACTTGTTCTGGTAAAGCATAATGTAATGTTAAATAACATAATGATTTCACTTGCCCACTTTCCCATGGAATGTAAAAAAGAAAGGAAGTGCACGAGGCACAAGCTCATTAAAGAATATACAAATAAAAAAATTCAGTTTATTATTATCAGTTTCTTTTGCGGCTATATTTGTTTTTGTTTCCATTAAATGTAAATTTTATATTTGTTGCAAATATCTTTAATGGCAGCGTAAGTAATATTCAAACACTTTGTTGGAACCATATTTTCCGCTCCTTATACAAGACTAGGGCCTGATAGAATGATCTGATTTACTTTATTCATAGTTCTTTAGACAAGGAAATACAAGCCACACCTAAATTCGCAATTTAAATAATTTATTTATTCTTTTTAAGTGAGGTTTAAGTTAAACAAACATCTCTTTTTTGTTCAAATGTCTATCACACACTTATTTTTTCTTTAACTTCATATAACTTAGTTTTGATTAACTTTTGAGAATGATCAAAATGTAATTGTTTGCACAAGTTTCCTTATTTTTTTTATTAACCATATAAAGAGCTGAGCTATACTACTCACTGGTTATTGTTATGACAAGGACACAAGTACACTTGGAACTCTGAACCCGCTGATATCAAATTAAAAAAAAGGTACAATTGAAATACTACCACTACCTGCTGTTTGCGTTTGTACATACTAATGACATGCTCTACAACTATTAACAATTTAGTATATATCAGAAGCTGCATTAGTTTAATCGACAGCTGATAATGTGCTCGGATTAGATTGACTCTCCAGGTGTGAGTTTCTTTGTTTGTAATCATAGGTATATGTTGGAGCTCGTCAATGTTAAAATAAGTAGATAAGATAGAATTTAAGAGAGCACATGAAGTGTCGTTAAGTTAAGACGATCGGCAAATGCCGACGTCTAATTCGGGGAGTGCGGTCGGACTGTGACTCACTCTCACCTAAATGATAGTCTAAGTCTCGTTTGTGCACTGAATCTACACATCAGTGATGAGCCCAGCTCGAAAAAATGCGTTCAATTTGAGAGGAGGAAGCCGGTATTTTCAAAAGTCTTGTAGCTAATCTTGCTAAATCTTCCCCAAGTTCCAAAAAACTAGTGGACGCTTAATTTCCTTATCATAAAGTACTTTAAAATATCTCCGCCGGAGACCAACTCTTCATATTGTCTACATAGTCGACATTGTCGACGCATTAATGACATTGTCGACGCATTCTTGACATTGTCGACGCATTCTTGACGTAACGCTGTCGACAATCAAAGATGACGCGTCGTGGCCCA
>JAEIGL010000092.1:0-61606 GCA_018903715.1 Zaprionus davidi | reverse complement strand
AATGTATAGGCAGATAAATGTCTCTGAAAAAGACAGAAATTTGCAACTTATTCTGTGGAGAGAAAATACTTCACAAAATATTCAGGCATACCGACTTAATACAGTCACATACGGTACAGCTTCTGCACCTTTTCTGGCGATACGCTGCTTGTTTGAGCTAGCCAACATACACGCACAATCACATCCTATTGGATCAGATGTGATTAAGAAGTGCTTTTATGTGGATGATATGTTGGCAGGAGCAGATAGTATACAAGAACTTAACACTATTTGTAACGAAGTTAAAAAGATATTGGAATCAGGATGTTTACCACTTGCCAAGTGGGCAACCAACTGTAATAATCTGTCATTCAAAACAAAAGGTAACGAAGAAGTGACCCTCAAAATTGATGACCAGAGTTCCGTAAAAACTCTTGGGATGCGCTGGGCACCTCAAGAGGATATATTTAAATATCATCTCGATGTGGACAGTTTTGCTTCGGCTAAGCCAACGAAACGCAACATATTGTCTGCAGCCTCTCGTTTGTTCGACCCTCTTGGTTTGCTGTGTCCAATTGTTACCAAGGCCAAAATGTTGTTGCAGGAGTTGTGGAGACTGAAGATAGACTGGGATGAAGCCATTCCAATGAGTCTCTACACAACATGGAACAAGTTTACCACGACGTTACGCGATTTACATAAAATCCGCATCCCTAGGTACGTATGTCTAAATACGTATCAAAGTGTTCAGATACATGGCTTTGCCGATGCATCCAGTCATGCATATGGTTGTTGCATTTACGTTCGAACTTGCAACAACCGAGACGTTGGCATTACATTGCTTACTGCAAAGTCTAGGGTAGCTCCACTAAGCGTGAAAACAATACCCCGACTAGAGCTATGTGCAGCGCTCTTGCTGGCCAAGCTCTGGCACCAAATTGCGACAACTTTATCAAAATTCAATATAGAAAGCTTGAATTTCGTTATTCTCGTTATTTCTCGTTATGGTTCGATGGGCCAAGTTTCTTAAAACTGGAGGAAGACCAATGGCCTCAGCTTCACCTGGTTGAAATAGCTTCGGAAATCAAATCTTCCGAAGAAAAAAAAAGTGTTGTTGTATGTACTTTGACAGAAGCTGAGCCAATTCATTCATTCCATCGTTGCCTTCATTATCGCTTTCGCTCACAAACTCCTCCTCCTCTTTGCCTGAGTCACTGCGCAGGTCTTTTAATGCTTCTTCATGCTCAATCTGCTCGTTTTCTGGAGCATAAGTGCATGACTCAAGGCGAATGATGTTTGTCATAAAGTCATTATTTTGTTCACAGTTTTTGATCGTTTTTGTGCAAAACTCACCTTCAACAAATCGTACGTTTCGCCTTTCAATTATAGATCGCTTCTCTCTATCATATAAGCGATATGCTTTTGCTTCAAAGGAATAGCCAACCAAGATGTATTCTTTTCCCTTTGCCTTGAACTTGCCTTTTGTGCATTTATCAAGAGCAAATGCATGAGATCCAAACACTCTCATGTGTTTAACTGACGGCTTGTGGCCTTTCCAAGCCTCAAATGGTGTACCTCCTGCCAGTGCTCCTGTAGGACATCTGTTCCTCAAATAGACTGCCGTAGTTACACCCTCTGCCCATAGGAACTCCTCTAGCCCTGCGTGAATTAACAAACACTTCGCCATCTCCACAATTGTACGATTTGCGCGTCTTGCTACACCGTTCTACTGCGGGGTGTAGGGAACCGTCAACTGTCGTTTTATGCCACATTCTTCCAAGTGATTTGTGAACTCCTTGTTAACATATTCCGTTCCGTTGTCGCTTCGCAGCGACTTGATTTTGTGTCCGGTTTGGCATTCCACATAGCTTTGAAACTTTTTAAATCACTTGACTTTTGGTTTGTAAGAAGTAAATATAGATTTTGCGTGAGTAATCATCAATAAACGTGAGAAAGTATCTATTTCCACCGATTTACTTCACATTCATTGGCCCAAGAAGAATATATATACTTTATGGGGTCTTCCACGCCACCTTATGCCTGTTACATACATTTGCACAAAGTTAGTATACCCTAGTTCAAGTTCTAATCTTGACAAATTGTTATTTTTATATAAAACGAGAGCAACAGTCGCGCAAAACGTGACAGTGGGATACCCTTCGACCTATTTTCCCGTGTAGTTTAATTTGTTAAATTCATACACATATGCATATACGCATGCTTTGAAATTATTCCCGACAGATGGCGCTCGCGCATCGCGCTCGCCTGCCTCCCTTGTTAGCTGACAGAAGCACTTGGTTTTATGCTCATACTTTCTTAAATAACTTTTGTGTTTATTGTTCGATCAGATTGTATGTTGTTCGACCTATGTTCCCGTGTAGTTTAATTTGTTAAATTCATACACATATGCATATGCACATGCTCTGAAATTAATCCCGACAGATGGTTATTTGAGATGATGGTAAGACCCATCGTCACCTACGCTGCAATTGTGTGGTGGCCAAAGGTGACGCAGGTCACCGCCATCAACAAATTCACTAAACTGCATAGGCTGCTTTGCCTTTCTCTGACGGGTGCACTTCGCACCTGTCCCACAGGAGCAATGGAATCAATCTTGAACCTGACTCCGCTGCACATCCGAATAAAAGAAGTCGCTGCTATGAGCCTTCTTAGAATCAAGCTCGAATCTGGGCTTCTAGCTACCGAATCAGGGCATGCTAGACTAATCAAAGATATTCCTGGCTTAGAGATCTGCACTAGATTAGATTCTATGACCGGAAGGACTGGGATGCTGGCAACCCCATCAGTGACCCTCACGGCATACACTGGTATACCGACGGGTCAAAGACTGATCAGGGAGTTGGGGCCGGGATACATGGGCAAGTGGCCCACAGTTTTTCAATCCGAGGTTCATGCCATCGAGTTCTGATGTCGTCTTATCCTTGAGAAGGGGATCAGAGGAGCGAATATTTACATCTTTTCGGACAGCCAAGCTGCCATACTAGCCCTCTCCTCAAAAAGAGTAGATTCACGTATGGTGGCTGACTGCTGGAACTGCCAATAGAAACAAAATTACCCTCCTTTGGGTACCTGGACACTCTGGTTTCGAGGGCAACGAGCTAGCGGATGAACTAGCAAGGCGGGGTCATCAGCCCCTCTGCATGGCCCCTTCTGCTACGTGGGGTGGTCAACTATCGCATCCCTTGTGAAAACCTGGACAGATAGGTTGACCGAACGCTAATGGTTCTTCCAACCAGGGAAGAGACAGGCTAAAGAGCTTACAAATCCCTCGGTTAAACGAAGAACTAATTCACTCTCTAGAAGAGATCTCTATTTCCTGGTTGGCTACCTTAATGACCACCATTTGGTGAACTATCAGCTCACGAAAATGCGTCTGTCCTCTGATGCAGAATGCAGGCTCTGTAAAGAGACGACGAAACCACCAAACACATACTATGTGATTGTCCAGCCTTGGTATGGATTAGAAGGAAACATTTGCACGTGGAAATCGCAGTTTCCGAGCACATTGTCCGTTCCTCGACGAAAGACCTGTTATGCTTCATCAGGGAAGCAGAGCAGCTTTTGTCAAGATAGGGAGAGCTCTACAGGCACAAAAGATCATTCTGGTCGCCGTGCCTCGCCCTTTCTCTGTTGGGAGACGCCCTTTGTCAAATAATAATAATAAAAATATACAGGGCATAGTTTGAACTACAATTGGGAAGATTAAGTGGAAGGTAATTACGGGTGATTCTATCAGGGACAGAGAAGTGTAGCAAGTCATTAGTAAATACAAGCCCAAGCACGTAGATTTAAGAACTCTAAAGGCATAAATTAAAAACTTTTTCTGTACGGAGATATTGCGTTGCTTGTGAACAATGTACTGAGGACTTTAAACACATGATCCGTACTCGAGAATTGGACGAAGAAGCGAGGTGAAGAGAGTCTTTGTTAGGTAAGGATTGTCAAACTCCTTAGACCAACTCTTAATGAAGCGGAACACACCCAAAACTTTATTAACCATTAATGATACATGTTCACAAAACTTAGTTAGATCATCAACCAGACATGTTCTTTGAAGCCTAGAGACGCTGACCGTCGTTTTTTCGCCTGTGTACAATTGCTACAGTGGCACAAAAACAAAAATTTTCTTCGTTTCATTGTGACAAATGGTGAAAAAAAATGCAATGCAGCAACCCAAAGTTAAACAAATCATGGGGATGTTCTACCTGAGCATGCTGATCTACGACGTCGGCTCAGCTTAATATGCACGCTGCCAAGGTTATGCTGTGTGTGGGTTTTTCATTGTGAGTTTTTAAAAACATCATGGAACGAATTAAGTTTTAACTTTTTAACCAAAGGTCCTAGGGTGTATGTATTGTTTTCCATCAAAAGAACGTGACGAAATTTGTTAATTTGTACATTGAAAAGAGTCCTTCAGTTACTTGAACTTAACGTATGTATAGTCTAAAATAATAGGTATCTTGTGGCAACACTTTTTGTATTCTTTCTGTCTATTCGATTTTGAGTAAGGGACAATCATGGAGAACCTGTTTATGAACACGTTGTGAATCCAACAATCCAGTTCTTGCAACGATTCTCTTGAAATCATATGCCAGATAGAGGCGCTCTTGAATGGCGACATAGATGTTTGTTCTCGACCCCTTCTGTTTCTTCATTTGTGAGATTATTTAAAACGCAATGAGTATGCCAGACAGCTAAAGAACCTTGAAGAGCTTAAGGAAAATATTCATGCCGAAATCACAGCTAGTTTCAACCGAGATGTTCAAAAACATGTGGCCAATAAAGTTGATTACTTAATAGATATGTTTTTCAAAACCTACTCTCCAGAAATTATAAAGTACCAAATTAAACAGAAATTTGTCGGTTTAAGTTTTGAGTTATTGAACTTTTACATACCGACTTAAGAAATGGCTCACCCCGTAGATTCTATCCATTACACTTTGTTCCAAAAGCAAAATTAAAGTCTGATCCACTATACATTCGTATTGAATTACCACTAAACGGGGCGCCCAGTCCCTGCTGGTTATAATATTATAAGGCATAACTGATGCGATAAGCAGCACAAGATTTGTGGTAGTCCCTCTTAAAGGTTTTTGCAGTTTACCAAACACAACGATTAAGTCTTAAACCTTTTTTATTTATAAAAAATGATCCAAAATCAATGATTTTAGAAAGAAATGGAATTAGGAATATTTACATTTAATCTGTTTCCTGCCTCTCATTGTAAATAATGATTTAGTAAGAGATATAGGAATTTTTTTTGCTTTCTATTATTTATTGAATCATCCCTTTGTTTTAAGCGACTAACAATAAGTATTCAAATCTTAATCTAGCTTAGTTAACTTTCACTTAGTGATAGTGTTTGTAATTAATGCCCTAATAAGTTTATTGCTGGGCTGGGAGGTCGTTGCGGTACAATAGGTTTTGACTGCACACTCGGATTAATTTTCTTGCGAGGAGATTTTTTTTCTTGGTATTTCATTTTCTTCTCAGTTATTACTTCGATTACTAATTTGGTTTTTAGGTCTCTGTGTGTGTCTTCGTTCCGAATGTACAACTGCGCTCCAATGATAGTTCTCAGAATTGTTGACTGTGCTCGCTGAATAATATTAATGTAACTTCTGGATGCGTTGTCCCACAGCTCGGGACCATAAGTCAAGATAGGTTTTAAAATGAAATTGTTTAAGATGGCTTCTATATGTTTGCGCCAAGTGAACCGCCTTTCCAGATGAACACCCAGATATGTTACCTCGTCGGCTTGTGGAATGCATATGTTATTCATGACCAGTGGTGGGCATGTTTATTTGTTTAGGGTAAGGTAACCTGCTTGCATTTTTGTACATTTATTGAAATTCTCCAGTCGGCAAGCCATGGTTTTACAGATGTTAAGTGTCGGGATAGGAGTGTCATGGCTTTTGTTGGGTATTTGGAGCGACTGAGTATCGCAGTATCATCAGCGAATGTAGAGGTTGGTAGATTGTAGTCTGTGGGGAAATGCGCCGTGTACAGGGTGTATAGGATTGGATCCAGAACACTGCCTTGTGGCACTCCAGCTTCGATTGCGCAGTCACGTCACGTGCTTGTCTTGCATCTTATTGCAAATACTCTGTTGTATAGATACGAGTTCAGTAGCTTATGTCTGCTTTAGGGGAACAGCTTGATTATTTTAAGCAAAAGTCCATTCAGGCACGTCTAAAAAATGGCTGTGCAATATTATCGATGTTCAAAAGCAGTACAAATTTTAGACGTGATTCGATTGACCTGTTCGATTGTTCCATGTTTTTCTCTGAAGCCAAATTGATGTGTTGGAAGTGTGTTGTTTATTTTAAGATGAAGGCTAATTCGCAGGAGTATCATTTTATTAAACAACTTTGAGAGATAAGTTAGTAAGCTTATCTGTCTATATGATGATGGCTGCGTTTTATCTTTTCCTGGCTTTGGAATCATTACTATGGTCGACTTTTTCCATTTTTGAGGGAAGTATCCAAGCTTGGCAATTGCGTTGAACAACAAGCAGATGTGAAGAATAGCACACTTTGGCAGTTCAATGAGAAATTTTGGAGTTATTAAGTCGAAGGCAGGTTTTTTTCTTGGCTTCCGTTGCTCTTTGATAACCTTTGCTAATTCACATAGACGGAATTCAATGGGTTCTTGAGGTTCTAAATTTGCTGCTATTAAAGGAGGGAGAATAAATGAGTTGGTAGCGGGATTTGGTCGGAATTCATTTTGTAAACGGTCAGCGAAATCACTGGCTCTTTCCTCATCACTGCGTAGTGGCATAATTGACGCTATTGGAGACTTTAGATTTCTGTGAGCTCTCCACAAAAGGGTGCTTAGTGCGGTTGGGAGTGAGTTGCTCGATATATGAACGTTGGCTGTTTTCTTCCGCTTGTGTAAGAGCCTTGGTAAGCCTGCATGTGGCTATTTGCCTTGTAGTTGGTGATCTATTGGACTGTCACTCCCTTCGTAGGCGTCGTTTATCTAATACCAGCATCTCGATTTCTCAGTTAGTTCTGATGTAGTTTGGTTTTGCAGACGTCACTGGCGGGGTTGAAGCCTTTGCAGCCGAAACTAGAATATTTTCAAGAGTGTCCGTTGACTTGTCTATATCCTCCTTAGTATATAAGAACAGGTTAGTGATCAGATGATAAATCTGCTAGTGCTTCGACGGTGACCATGTTGCGGGGGACTTATTTAGTAATTGCAAAATCGATCAGGTCTGGGATTTTCTCGGGTCTGCTGGCCAGTATGTTGGCCTACCCGGAGATACATTGTCTAGTATGTTTTTCGCCTTCGTAAGCGCATTGTACAAATGCTTACCCTTTGGCGTCACAAGTCGAGATCCCCAATGGGTGTGCTTGGCGTTATAGTCACCCGCTGCTATGAATCTGTCACCTAGTGTGTTAAAGAATTCCATGAATTGATCCTCAGAGATTGAAAAGCGTGGTGCGCAGTAGATTGCGGCTAGAGTCATTGAACCATTGTTGAGTTGTAAGGCTATGGACGTAGATTATAAGTAGTTTTTGTCTAAATTGTTTAAATAGTGGTGTTTTATCGACAAATATCCAACAGACTCAACAAAGTGGCATCGAAGCTATGATACTATGTATGTTCGGAATGAGCAATTCTTGTCGGTGGGGCGGGGACTTCTAGTTCGGATTTTAAGGCGCTAGCGAAAGAAATTGTAGGAGTCTAGCTTGGGACAGATAGTATGCAGTTAGTATGCAGTATGTTTCCTCCGCAGTTACTGCATTTCTTCACAGACTTATCTTCCTTATTTTTGGGGCAGTTAGTGGTAGTATCAGGTTCGCTACAGACAACACATATAAACTTAAGGGTGCAGTATGCCTTGGTGTGGCCGTATTCTTGGCAGTTAGTACATTGCCCTGAATTGATATGTTTGTGCGGCTCCTCCACGGTGATCCTCCGATGTAGCAAGTACTGTAGATTGTATATTGGATTCGTTTTTCTTTTCTGGTTCGAGTTATATTTTAAAAAGTGGCTGCGGAACTTTGTCTTTGTTTAAAATATTAATAGCTGTTTTTGCAGAAAAGTTTTTGTCCCTTTGGGTGACGGCAGAGTGCGCGCGAGAAGCGAGGCGAAGCGATAATATGGGGCGAGAACGGGCGATAAACCATTGCATGCATTTTTAAGTTCAATCGCTCGAAAGATGTCAGAGTGAGAGCGAAGCGAGTTGCGAGCTCAAGCGATAAAGCGAGAGCAAAGCGAGAGAGCAGTTTATCGCTTCAACTCGCTCAGAGCGTACGATTGTTTTGTTGTATTCTGTGCTGTTTAGTTGTAGTCTATGCTGTTTTGTTGTATTATGTGCTTCTCGCGCGCACTCTGCCGTCAGCCTTGTCGCCTCAATTATTTCGGCAGGTGTCACTGTTGCTTCAATGCCCTTATGTACTACTTGTTTGCAACTTTTTAATTGGTAGGTGTAGTAGTTTTTACCAGCTTCATTGAGGTATTTAGTCACTATACGGTGGTTTCCGATATAAACCAAAATTGTTGGGGCAACTAATGGGAAATTTGCCTGCTGATCGTCTTCGAGAAGGTCGGCCGTTTCGAGTATGCGGAATAGACTTCTGTGGGCCGTTCTATGTTAGCTATAGAATCAGGGGTAGACCACCGGTAAAAATGTATGTTGCCGTTTTTGTTTGTTTTGCCTCAAAGGCGGTGCATTTAGATCTGGTAACCGACTTATCCACTGATGCTTTTTTGAACGTTTTTAAAAGGTTCATCGGGAGACGCGGATTACCGGAGACAATATTCAGCGACAACGCGACGAATTTCGTTGGAGCGAGCAACGTGCTGAGGGAGCTGCAGACGGCGTTCCACAACCACGAGGAGAGGCTGGTGAACTTCGCAGCGGAGAGAGGAGTACAGTGGAGGTTCATTCCGCCCCGCGCCCCGCACTTCGGAGGACTTTGGGAAGCCGCAGTGAAGTCTGCCAAGCACAGGCTTCTGCGAGGAGCGAGCAACGCCAACCTAACGCAGGACGAGTTGAGCACACATCTGGTGGACGTCGAGGCGCTGCTCAACTCCAGGCCGTTGCTCGTCGACAGCAGCGACCCCAGCGATGGAGAGGTGCTGACGCCAGGCCACCTACTCATCGGTCAGCCTTTGTTGGCGCTGCCGTGCGAATCCGATCCAGACGAGAGCAGCAAGAAACCCGGACGAGGATATTTAAGGCTGTGGCAGCAGTTGTCCGCGCTCAAACTGCACTTTTGGCGCAAGTGGTCCAAGGACTACCTGCTCAGCCTCCAGCAGCGAACTCAATGGGCCAAAGGCGAGGACAACCTCGAGGAAGGGGCGGTCGTGCTAGTTCACGACGACAACACACCCCTTCAGCAGTGGATCACCGGGCGCGTAACGCGCACAATTTGAGGGGAGGACGGCAAGGTTCGAGTAGCCGAAATAAAAACACCAGCAGGCGCAATTAAGCGACCAATCCACAAGCTGGCCCGACTCCCGATGTGTTAAAGACCGGAGCTCTTTCAAATTTAAATTACTCTCTTTGCTTTGAGTCGATCGGCACTTGCCGACGGCAAAATTTGAGAGTACGTGGCCAACTTGTGGTCACCGCTCGAGTATGTAAAAAGTTCGCTCTCGACAAGGAAGCAGCAATACTTGTGCCATCAGCAACAATAAATTTTGCAAAAAATCGAAACCACCGCGTCTCAATTAATTTATTTGATTTTCGTTAGCGGAGATTTTCCGATGCTGTGCGATTGTATTACGAATCAATTATGAAAATTGCTTCTCGTCTCGTAGAACCGTTTGATGAATATCGATTAACACAGCAAATGCTGCGTAACTTATTGCCAGATATTCGGCAAGCTTTACTTTTTGTGCCAGTATCTTCAGTCGCTCATCTCAGACAGTTGATTTATAAACGAGAAAACCTTTTAGGAGACGTGGAATTTCGTCGATCTGCTAAAAACACAGTTGGTCCTAAAGCTTTCAAAAGAGCTGTAGCGGCCTTAGAAACCGAAGAAGACTTGTCTCCAACAGATTCAGAAGAGAATGCATCTGTAGAAGCAGTACAGTTGGCAAGAAAACCTTTGACTTGTTGGAATTGCAACAAACCCGGTCACACATGGGATATGTATTTAGCAGAGCGCTGCATATTTTGTTATGGGTGCGGAGCCAAGCACATTTATAAGCCCCAGTGCCCGACCTGCATCAAAAGGGCGGAAAACCCGAAAGTGGGTCCCGTTGTCGACAGCCGACGAAGGGCCCGTTAAAAAAGCCCGCTGTCACAGGGAAATCTGTCGAGGCAGATTGTAACCAGCGGTTGTCTGTTCCTTCAGAAAAGACACTCGCGCAAAACTCACCAGACTTACAACCATTGAGCCCGTTTCGTCCTTATCATGAGCGGCTAGCTCATTATGAGCGGGTTCGTTCCCGGATTTTCGGAGATATATCCTCTATTTTTCGCAAAGTCAAACGCAGCACGTATGCGTAATTTCTGGTCAATAGTCAAAAGGTCACGACGACAGCTGATTGCAGCCATCGTCAACGACCAGGCTGATGGTCGCCTGTATGGTGCTGTTTCATTCTTAGACCTGACGGAAATAGGACTTCTTGACACTGGTGCTAATATCAGCTGTATCGGAGCTGATTTTGCTGGGAAGAGTTGAACAGACTGTCCACACTTCAAACCGATTGTTTCGCATGTTAAAACCGCGGACGAGAAAAGCCATTCAGTGACAGGCATTCTCTGCGTTGACGTGAACTACAACGACATTTGTAAAAAGATAGATTTTTACGTCATTCCATCCATTAGTAAACGTGTAATTTAAGGTATAAACTTCTGGAGAATTTTCGACCTTGCTCCCGGAGTTATTTCTGCCATTGGTCCTCCGAGCTTATTAATCGAGGTTAATAAGGAAGAGGAGAAGCAATGCCCTTTGACGGATAAATTGTTGCAACACTATTGCACTACTTTATTCATAGTATCATGCTAAGACAATTAACTCTATCTATCCTAATTATAAATAAATTAATGATGTTTATAATGTTTAACTAAATTCAATAATATGTTTCTTTGGATGAAAATGGGCTGAGCTTGCAGACCAGCTGACTTGTTTAGGGATTTCCTAATAACGTCGCCGAACGGAAATCAAGGAAGGGCGGGTAAAGAAGGCGGGCTGCACCAACACCTATAGCAGCCTCGTCATCATTTAAATGATGGCATTTATAACTTGTATCATAGATCTGAAAAAGGCAACGGGACTAAAATTTTTTTTGTAAAGTTACAAATTGTTCTCTACTTATCTTACCACCTTTTCTAGTCATCGAACCACACCAACCGAATGATAACTAGCCGCATCCAGGGTCCCCTCTGACTAGAGAAAGAGACACTAGCAGTTGCATAGCATATGTCTGTATGAGGATTGTGTATACGTATATTACATACGTATGTATAGCCCTCATGTGCACATATCGGTTTATTTGTATTTGAACATCAAACATCCCACGTATTAACATCTGCAATTCTAAACATATGTATGCAACTTGCTAACTTATTTAAAAAGCTCCTAGTATATATAACTATAAATAAATATAAAAATATTACAAACGCAATAACAATTAAGGAGTTTCTGAACCAGTATTATGATATCATTCATCATCATGATCTGAAACAGATCAAAGAAATCCAATCATACATGAAGCTGGCGGAAAAATCTCCATACCAGATGTCAATACATGGAAATCATAGAACTTCATATCCATAGTCTTCCAATGAGGCAACAGAAGGACCAGATACCTGTGCATGCAGCACAGAACAATTTCTAATAAACGAGGCTGAAAAAAATATGAATCATTATAAGAAACTAAGCTTAAGATTCATAAAATAAAAAATTTTACTTAAACTCTTTAACTGTTGTTGCTCTTTAAAATTGATTTAGATATAGCTGATTAGCTGATTAGATATAGCTGATTAGCTGTTTATATATAGCTGATTAGCTGATTAGATATAGCTGATTAGCCGTTTATATATAGCTGATTAGCTGTTTATATATAGCTGATTAGCTGATTAGATATAGCTGATTAGCTGTTTATATATATCTGATTAGATATAGCTGATTAGCTGTTTATATATAGCTGATTAGCTGTTTTAGCAGTTGATGTTTAGCTGGTTAGTTGTTTAGCTATTGTTGTTGTTGTTCTTGTGTTGGTAACTGTTTACACACTTCAAGATTAACTATGTGCTGACGATCAATTAGTATGCTTGAGGACACGCTTATCATAAATTATAACAATATCGTTTTCATACTCACCGACACAAAAGGGACTTGTTGAACTTGTTGAACAAGGGTCTCCCGGACTGTCAAATATCACGGTTAACAACGCACAAAAGGAACAATGCACACATTAACTAGTTGAACAAGGGTCTCCCGGACTGTCAAATATCAATAAGATATCTTGAGTCGCACGCTTCTATGCACTGGCGGCTGCGTACACACATTCACGCTCTAACACCTGCGCATACAAACACGATCATACATTAGTTTATCACGCACACACACACCCTCGAACACATTTACCCTATGGCACGTGCACATGCAAACACGATCATCCATACTCAGTTTCACATGCTCTCCTGCATACTAATTATCCCTATTATGACCTACAAATAACCGATCCACCCAAACAACTCATCGATCCTTTATTACCTAATCCCCCTCGTCACAACCCATTACCTTCATTGACACACCCTCATTCATTTTTATTACCCCACTCCACCTTTTGTCCTACAATCCGCATTGAGTTTTACCCACCCCACTTTTTGTCCTAGAACCCGCGCCCATTCTCCTAGAACCCGCGCCCATATAACACCTGACAATTTTTACCTACAGGACAGGAGACCACCTCACGTACCTACCTGTTTATCCGTCACATACCTACCTTTTTACCCCTCACGTACCGACGTTTTTATCCCTTACGTACCTTTTTTACCGGAAACCACCTCACTCCACATTATGTCCTAGAAAATCCCTCACTTCACTTTTTGTCACAGAACCCGCACTATATATCTACTCCCCTGCATACTAATTATCCCTATTATGACCTACAAATAACCGATCCACCCAAACAACTCATCGATCCTTTATTATCTAACCCCCCTCTTCACAACCCATTACCTTCATTTACACACCCTCATTAATTTTTATTACCCCACTCCACTTTTTGCACCAGAACTCGTATTCAGTTTTACCCACTCCACTTTTTGTCCTAAAATCCGCGCCCATTGTCCTAGAACCCGCATTTACCCTCTAACACGTATGCATACAAACACGATCATGCATTTGCTCTGTGGCACGTGCGCATACAAACACGATCATGCATTTACCCTCTAACACGTGTGCATGCATGCTCACCTTTTAACCTTTAACCCTTGTTTTTGATGGCTTATGCCATGAAATCTAATAGAAAATGCCATTTCCAATAGAAAATTTTGGCTTTCTGCCAGCTTTAATGTTACGGCTGCAGGTATTGCAAAATTGAATAGTTTCGTCAGAAGGTGGGAACTGACTGGAAAAACCTAAAATATCTGCACTAAACTCATTTCTACTTTCAATTGAAACACCATTGTCATCTTGGTAACCTGAAACGAAAAGCTAAGGCCTTTACAACAAAGGCAAACTTGATCAGGACCCAGTTTAACCGATAGCCTTGTGTCCTGGAGGTAGCTCACATAACGTCCATGTATCGTTTGCTTGAAGAGCGTCGAATTCATTTTGCATTGACTTTTGCCAATCATGCGAATGTTGACCCTGCAATGCATCTGAGGCGGATTTCGGTGTTTTAATATCATCCATATAGTTCAGACTATTGAGCACCTGGTATTCCTTCCTCGGCCGGCCTGGCTGCCCTGTACGTACTAGTCTGGGCCTACCTGGTGCTCGTCTGGGTGTGGTATCGTCCTGCTGAGGTTCGCTTTTATCATTCATTCCATCGTTGCCTTCATTATCGCTTTCGCTCACAAACTCCTCCTCCTCTTTGCCTGAGTCACTGCGCAGGTCTTTTAATGCTTCTTCATGCTCAATCTGCTCGTTTTCTGGAGCATAAGTGCATGACTCAAGGCGAATGATGTTTGTCATAAAGTCATTATTTTGTTCACAGTTTTTGATCGTTTTTGTGCAAAACTCACCTTCAACAAATCGTACGTTTCGCCTTTCAATTATAGATCGCTTCTCTCTATCATATAAGCGATATGCTTTTGCTTCAAAGGAATAGCCAACCAAGATGTATTCTTTTCCCTTTGCCTTGAACTTGCCTTTTGTGCATTTATCAAGAGCAAATGCATGAGATCCAAACACTCTCATGTGTTTAACTGACGGCTTGTGGCCTTTCCAAGCCTCAAATGGTGTACCTCCTGCCAGTGCTCCTGTAGGACATCTGTTCCTCAAATAGACTGCCGTAGTTACACCCTCTGCCCATAGGAACTCCTCTAGCCCTGCGTGAATTAACAAACACTTCGCCATCTCCACAATTGTACGATTTGCGCGTCTTGCTACACCGTTCTACTGCGGGGTGTAGGGAACCGTCAACTGTCGTTTTATGCCACATTCTTCCAAGTGATTTGTGAACTCCTTGTTAACATATTCCGTTCCGTTGTCGCTTCGCAGCGACTTGATTTTGTGTCCGGTTTGGCATTCCACATAGCTTTGAAACTTTTTAAATCACTTGACTTTTGGTTTGTAAGAAGTAAATATAGATTTTGCGTGAGTAATCATCAATAAACGTGAGAAAGTATCTATTTCCACCGATTTACTTCACATTCATTGGCCCACATACATCTGAGCAAGAATATATATACTTTATGGGGTCTTCCACGCCACCTTATGCCTGTTACATACATTTGCACAAAGTTAGTATACCCTAGTTCAAGTTCTAATCTTGACAAATTGTTATTTTTATATAAAACGAGAGCAACAGTCGCGCAAAACGTGACAGTGGGATACCCTTCGACCTATTTTCCCGTGTAGTTTAATTTGTTAAATTCATACACATATGCATATACGCATGCTTTGAAATTATTCCCGACAGATGGCGCTCGCGCATCGCGCTCGCCTGCCTCCCTTGTTAGCTGACAGAAGCACTTGGTTTTATGCTCATACTTTCTTAAATAACTTTTTGTGTTTATTGTTCGATCAGATTGTATGTTGTTCGACCTATGTTCCCGTGTAGTTTAATTTGTTAAATTCATACACATATGCATATGCACATGCTCTGAAATTAATCCCGACAGATGGTTATTTGAGATGATGGTAAGACCCATCGTCACCTACGCTGCAATTGTGTGGTGGCCAAAGGTGACGCAGGTCACCGCCATCAACAAATTCACTAAACTGCATAGGCTGCTTTGCCTTTCTCTGACGGGTGCACTTCGCACCTGTCCCACAGGAGCAATGGAATCAATCTTGAACCTGACTCCGCTGCACATCCGAATAAAAGAAGTCGCTGCTATGAGCCTTCTTAGAATCAAGCTCGAATCTGGGCTTCTAGCTACCGAATCAGGGCATGCTAGACTAATCAAAGATATTCCTGGCTTAGAGATCTGCACTAGATTAGATTCTATGACCGGAAGGACTGGGATGCTGGCAACCCCATCAGTGACCCTCACGGCATACACTGGTATACCGACGGGTCAAAGACTGATCAGGGAGTTGGGGCCGGGATACATGGGCAAGTGGCCCACAGTTTTTCAATCCGAGGTTCATGCCATCGAGTTCTGATGTCGTCTTATCCTTGAGAAGGGGATCAGAGGAGCGAATATTTACATCTTTTCGGACAGCCAAGCTGCCATACTAGCCCTCTCCTCAAAAAGAGTAGATTCACGTATGGTGGCTGACTGCTGGAACTGCCAATAGAAACAAAATTACCCTCCTTTGGGTACCTGGACACTCTGGTTTCGAGGGCAACGAGCTAGCGGATGAACTAGCAAGGCGGGGTCATCAGCCCCTCTGCATGGCCCCTTCTGCTACGTGGGGTGGTCAACTATCGCATCCCTTGTGAAAACCTGGACAGATAGGTTGACCGAACGCTAATGGTTCTTCCAACCAGGGAAGAGACAGGCTAAAGAGCTTACAAATCCCTCGGTTAAACGAAGAACTAATTCACTCTCTAGAAGAGATCTCTATTTCCTGGTTGGCTACCTTAATGACCACCATTTGGTGAACTATCAGCTCACGAAAATGCGTCTGTCCTCTGATGCAGAATGCAGGCTCTGTAAAGAGACGACGAAACCACCAAACACATACTATGTGATTGTCCAGCCTTGGTATGGATTAGAAGGAAACATTTGCACGTGGAAATCGCAGTTTCCGAGCACATTGTCCGTTCCTCGACGAAAGACCTGTTATGCTTCATCAGGGAAGCAGAGCAGCTTTTGTCAAGATAGGGAGAGCTCTACAGGCACAAAAGATCATTCTGGTCGCCGTGCCTCGCCCTTTCTCTGTTGGGAGACGCCCTTTGTCAAATAATAATAATAAAAATATACAGGGCATAGTTTGAACTACAATTGGGAAGATTAAGTGGAAGGTAATTACGGGTGATTCTATCAGGGACAGAGAAGTGTAGCAAGTCATTAGTAAATACAAGCCCAAGCACGTAGATTTAAGAACTCTAAAGGCATAAATTAAAAACTTTTTCTGTACGGAGATATTGCGTTGCTTGTGAACAATGTACTGAGGACTTTAAACACATGATCCGTACTCGAGAATTGGACGAAGAAGCGAGGTGAAGAGAGTCTTTGTTAGGTAAGGATTGTCAAACTCCTTAGACCAACTCTTAATGAAGCGGAACACACCCAAAACTTTATTAACCATTAATGATACATGTTCACAAAACTTAGTTAGATCATCAACCAGACATGTTCTTTGAAGCCTAGAGACGCTGACCGTCGTTTTTTCGCCTGTGTACAATTGCTACAGTGGCACAAAAACAAAAATTTTCTTCGTTTCATTGTGACAAATGGTGAAAAAAAATGCAATGCAGCAACCCAAAGTTAAACAAATCATGGGGATGTTCTACCTGAGCATGCTGATCTACGACGTCGGCTCAGCTTAATATGCACGCTGCCAAGGTTATGCTGTGTGTGGGTTTTTCATTGTGAGTTTTTAAAAACATCATGGAACGAATTAAGTTTTAACTTTTTAACCAAAGGTCCTAGGGTGTATGTATTGTTTTCCATCAAAAGAACGTGACGAAATTTGTTAATTTGTACATTGAAAAGAGTCCTTCAGTTACTTGAACTTAACGTATGTATAGTCTAAAATAATAGGTATCTTGTGGCAACACTTTTTGTATTCTTTCTGTCTATTCGATTTTGAGTAAGGGACAATCATGGAGAACCTGTTTATGAACACGTTGTGAATCCAACAATCCAGTTCTTGCAACGATTCTCTTGAAATCATATGCCAGATAGAGGCGCTCTTGAATGGCGACATAGATGTTTGTTCTCGACCCCTTCTGTTTCTTCATTTGTGAGATTATTTAAAACGCAATGAGTATGCCAGACAGCTAAAGAACCTTGAAGAGCTTAAGGAAAATATTCATGCCGAAATCACAGCTAGTTTCAACCGAGATGTTCAAAAACATGTGGCCAATAAAGTTGATTACTTAATAGATATGTTTTTCAAAACCTACTCTCCAGAAATTATAAAGTACCAAATTAAACAGAAATTTGTCGGTTTAAGTTTTGAGTTATTGAACTTTTACATACCGACTTAAGAAATGGCTCACCCCGTAGATTCTATCCATTACACTTTGTTCCAAAAGCAAAATTAAAGTCTGATCCACTATACATTCGTATTGAATTACCACTAAACGGGGCGCCCAGTCCCTGCTGGTTATAATATTATAAGGCATAACTGATGCGATAAGCAGCACAAGATTTGTGGTAGTCCCTCTTAAAGGTTTTTGCAGTTTACCAAACACAACGATTAAGTCTTAAACCTTTTTTATTTATAAAAAATGATCCAAAATCAATGATTTTAGAAAGAAATGGAATTAGGAATATTTACATTTAATCTGTTTCCTGCCTCTCATTGTAAATAATGATTTAGTAAGAGATATAGGAATTTTTTTTTTGCTTTCTATTATTTATTGAATCATCCCTTTGTTTTAAGCGACTAACAATAAGTATTCAAATCTTAATCTAGCTTAGTTAACTTTCACTTAGTGATAGTGTTTGTAATTAATGCCCTAATAAGTTTATTGCTGGGCTGGGAGGTCGTTGCGGTACAATAGGTTTTGACTGCACACTCGGATTAATTTTCTTGCGAGGAGATTTTTTTCTTGGTATTTCATTTTCTTCTCAGTTATTACTTCGATTACTAATTTGGTTTTTAGGTCTCTGTGTGTGTCTTCGTTCCGAATGTACAACTGCGCTCCAATGATAGTTCTCAGAATTGTTGACTGTGCTCGCTGAATAATATTAATGTAACTTCTGGATGCGTTGTCCCACAGCTCGGGACCATAAGTCAAGATAGGTTTTAAAATGAAATTGTTTAAGATGGCTTCTATATGTTTGCGCCAAGTGAACCGCCTTTCCAGATGAACACCCAGATATGTTACCTCGTCGGCTTGTGGAATGCATATGTTATTCATGACCAGTGGTGGGCATGTTTATTTGTTTAGGGTAAAGGTAACCTGCTTGCATTTTTGTACATTTATTGAAATTCTCCAGTCGGCAAGCCATGGTTTTACAGATGTTAAGTGTCGGGATAGGAGTGTCATGGCTTTTGTTGGGTATTTGGAGCGACTGAGTATCGCAGTATCATCAGCGAATGTAGAGGTTGGTAGATTGTAGTCTGTGGGGAAATGCGCCGTGTACAGGGTGTATAGGATTGGATCCAGAACACTGCCTTGTGGCACTCCAGCTTCGATTGCGCAGTCACGTCACGTGCTTGTCTTGCATCTTATTGCAAATACTCTGTTGTATAGATACGAGTTCAGTAGCTTATGTCTGCTTTAGGGGAACAGCTTGATTATTTTAAGCAAAAGTCCATTCAGGCACGTCTAAAAAAATGGCTGTGCAATATTATCGATGTTCAAAAGCAGTACAAATTTTAGACGTGATTCGATTGACCTGTTCGATTGTTCCATGTTTTTCTCTGAAGCCAAATTGATGTGTTGGAAGTGTGTTGTTTATTTTAAGATGAAGGCTAATTCGCAGGAGTATCATTTTATTAAACAACTTTGAGAGATAAGTTAGTAAGCTTATCTGTCTATATGATGATGGCTGCGTTTTATCTTTTCCTGGCTTTGGAATCATTACTATGGTCGACTTTTTCCATTTTTGAGGGAAGTATCCAAGCTTGGCAATTGCGTTGAACAACAAGCAGATGTGAAGAATAGCACACTTTGGCAGTTCAATGAGAAATTTTTGGAGTTATTAAGTCGAAGGCAGGTTTTTTTCTTGGCTTCCGTTGCTCTTTGATAACCTTTGCTAATTCACATAGACGGAATTCAATGGGTTCTTGAGGTTCTAAATTTGCTGCTATTAAAGGAGGGAGAATAAATGAGTTGGTAGCGGGATTTGGTCGGAATTCATTTTGTAAACGGTCAGCGAAATCACTGGCTCTTTCCTCATCACTGCGTAGTGGCATAATTGACGCTATTGGAGACTTTAGATTTCTGTGAGCTCTCCACAAAGGGTGCTTAGTGCGGTTGGGAGTGAGTTGCTCGATATATGAACGTTGGCTGTTTTCTTCCGCTTGTGTAAGAGCCTTGGTAAGCCTGCATGTGGCTATTTGCCTTGTAGTTGGTGATCTATTGGACTGTCACTCCCTTCGTAGGCGTCGTTTATCTAATACCAGCATCTCGATTTCTCAGTTAGTTCTGATGTAGTTTGGTTTTGCAGACGTCACTGGCGGGGTTGAAGCCTTTGCAGCCGAAACTAGAATATTTTCAAGAGTGTCCGTTGACTTGTCTATATCCTCCTTAGTATATAAGAACAGGTTAGTGATCAGATGATAAATCTGCTAGTGCTTCGACGGTGACCATGTTGCGGGGGACTTATTTAGTAATTGCAAAATCGATCAGGTCTGGGATTTTCTCGGGTCTGCTGGCCAGTATGTTGGCCTACCCGGAGATACATTGTCTAGTATGTTTTTCGCCTTCGTAAGCGCATTGTACAAATGCTTACCCTTTGGCGTCACAAGTCGAGATCCCCAATGGGTGTGCTTGGCGTTATAGTCACCCGCTGCTATGAATCTGTCACCTAGTGTGTTAAAGAATTCCATGAATTGATCCTCAGAGATTGAAAAGCGTGGTGCGCAGTAGATTGCGGCTAGAGTCATTGAACCATTGTTGAGTTGTAAGGCTATGGACGTAGATTATAAGTAGTTTTTGTCTAAATTGTTTAAATAGTGGTGTTTTATCGACAAATATCCAACAGACTCAACAAAGTGGCATCGAAGCTATGATACTATGTATGTTCGGAATGAGCAGTTCTTGTCGGTGGGGCGGGGACTTCTAGTTCGGATTTTAAGGCGCTAGCGAAAGAAATTGTGGGAGTAGTGCTTGGGACAGTTAAGGGTGGTTGAAACATCGGTTGCGGAGAGTAGAAATTGACTTTTTTGTATGTATGAGCTGTGGCAATACGATTGTTTAGGCGGATCTTCAATTCTTTGTAAACCACACAGCCTCTGTAGTTTGCAGTATGTTTTCCCCCGCAGTTACTGCATTTCTTCACAGACTTATCTTCCTTATTTTTGGGGCAGTTAGTGGTAGTATGAGGTTCGCTACAGACAACACATATAGACTTAAGGGTGTAGTATGCCTTGGTGTGGCCGTATTCTTGGCAGCTAGTACATTGAACTGGATTGATATGTTTGAGCGGCTCCTCAACGGTGATCCTCCGATGTAGCAAGTACTGTAGATTGTATATTAGATGCACTTTGTTTTTCTTTAGTGCCTGGACCTCTGGTTCGAGTTATATTTTAAAAAGTGGCTGCGGAACTTTGTCTTTGTTTAAAATATTAATAGCTGTTTTTGCAGAAAAGTTTTTGTCCCTTTGGGTGACGGCAGAGTGCGCGCGAGAAGCGAGGCGAAGCGATAATATGGGGCGAGAACGGGCGATAAACCATTGCATGCATTTTTAAGTTCAATCGCTCGAAAGATGTCAGAGTGAGAGCGAAGCGAGTTGCGAGCTCAAGCGATAAAGCGAGAGCAAAGCGAGAGAGCAGTTTATCGCTTCAACTCGCTCAGAGCGTACGATTGTTTTGTTGTATTCTGTGCTGTTTAGTTGTAGTCTATGCTGTTTTGTTGTATTATGTGCTTCTCGCGCGCACTCTGCCGTCAGCCTTGTCGCCTCAATTATTTCGGCAGGTGTCACTGTTGCTTCAATGCCCTTATGTACTACTTGTTTGCAACTTTTTAATTGGTAGGTGTAGTAGTTTTTACCAGCTTCATTGAGGTATTTAGTCACTATACGGTGGTCAGCTTCTGTTAGAATCTGTAGTTTTGTTCAGGGACCGTAACGGTTATAATTTTTATTAAAAAAATTGCAAAATAAGAGTTATAAACTAATTTTTTAATTTAAAAATCATTTTTAATTATTATATTTGATTTTTTGAAAATAAAAATCAATTTATAACTTTTATATTTGATTTTTAAAATAAAAATCAAAAAGTAAGAGTTATAAATTGATTTTTATTATAAAAATCAGAAATAAAAATCAAATTGAAATTGCTCATGAACCGAGAGTCCTAGATCATATATTGGTAAAAATATATGATCTACACTGCAATACCTATCAGTTTATATATATATATATATATGTATATCTGTTTATGTATATATATATATATATGTATATAAATTCACTTGTTTAGACACTGTATTAGACTTTTTAGCGACCTAAGTTCAAGGGTAAAATATATAACATACATACACACACACCTCACTAGCTCAACTCGTGAAAACTTCAAGATTAATAGCGACGTGCCTCGAATAGCCCATTTTATCTAACATATAGAAGGAGGCGTTTTAGACCCCATAAAGTATATATTTATATTTTTCCCATTTTGGGATATAAAGCTAGTGAAATGGCACGCATTTTATATTATGATGTTTCTTTATTTAGTTTTAAGAACATAATTTTTTTTATAGAATCTGCCGATAGATTACATCGTAAGTCTGTTAATACACATTTTAGAGCCGAAAATGCTCTTTCAACTGAGACCTGGGTTGCAGGCACAGAATGTAAAATCGTTGCCAAACGATAGAGCCGAGGATAAGTGTATTTTTGACTCTCCCAATATCTCATAATGTCCATGCTCGTATCTATTGACATTGGCGCGTATCCATTGATTTCAGCTGTTGCCAACTTTAGCTCGGGATCGTCCCCCTGCGGTTGACCCTCAGATTCAACCTCTATCGTTTTCAAATATTGGTTTAGAAATGACAATTGGCTCTGCGATTTCACTTGAGGCAAATCATTTTGCATAGTCGGTGAGGAGTTTTCGGATGATAGTCGGTTCAATTGTGGGCTCTCCTGGAAAAAAAAGAACAGAATTAATAATAACTAAAATTGGAGGTTAAGGTTAATTAAGTTTACCTGTCTCTTGAGGTCCAGTACTCGGCGCATTAATCCTATTAGGTGTTCTCTTGCTGCTGTTTGCTGTATAGGATTCTTAAGAAGAATCAGCCGAATTCTCGGATCTAAGTAGATTGCGGAGAGCATAACTTCATTTGAAGTCAGCATTTTTTCCCGATTCTCCAAGCAATTAGCTAGATCCTCACTATAAGCATTGCCACTCATAGCTTTAATTGAGAATTTTGTATTCAGCCAAAGCATGTAAAAATCTCCAAAGAAAAGCTGCTCGCTTTGTAATATTTTGGTGGCAGAGGCTATAGGCTCCAGCACAGATAGCAGGACTTTTATATCCACCCACACCTTGTCTTCAAATTGCATATTTGCAGAAAAATGCTGCTGGGTGAACTCCTCGTATATGCATACGCTTTTCAACATCTCATAAGTTGAGCTCCACCTAGTTGGTATATCAATTATTGGCAGTGGTAACGCTGTCGTTGATATTGCTAGCCTAAATTAAAATATGTTAAGTTTATATTACCTTCAAAATCTCTATTTTATGTTGTGTACTAACCTGAAAGTCGGAGTCCGCAAGGTTTTCACGACTTTTCGTGCACTTGCAATAATATGCTCCCTTGCATCTTCATCAAGGAAATCCTTTACGGCAAGTTGCAAACAGTGAGCAGCACATCGAATCGATGAAATTGAAAAAACACCGATTTCATTCATGATGTCTTCATTTTCGCAATCTGCACTCAGTACACTCTCGGGGTCTTCGTTCAAATACTCGATTGCTTTCAATATATTTTTGCCATTATCCGAAGTGATTGTATATAGTTGCTGCTTGGAAATAGAAAAATCCGCCAAAATATTTTCTATTTCCATGCTCAAATTGAGCCCTGTGTGTTGGCGATGCAGCTCTATTATACCCAACGTCTTCACTTCTATGGCTTCATGTCTATAGTACTGAACGTTGACCCCGAGAATGCCTTTAGAATGCCTCGAAGCAATGTCGATTTTCAGCGAAATAATCTGATTTTTTAACCGCTTTTGCAATTCCAACTTTTCGTACTCATACTTTTGAGTCACGTGCTGCATCACATTCCGCGATGTTATTGGACTCATATTGACGCCTGCAAAAATTTGCTCTGTCAAAGTTTTAAAAGGGTCTGAGTCGAAGAGCTGAAAGGGCACTTTTTGATCCGTGACCAACAGCACGCAGGCTTCCTTCACTTCACTTGCCGACAATTGCATGGTAAATTTTGTTTTTTTTCGAGAGGTTCGCGTTTTTCGGGGTCTAAATCAGAATACGTTTCGGGATGCTTCTCTGTAAGGTGTCTCTTAAGGTTTGTAAAATAAGTTCCCTTAAAAGAACGCTTACAAATCTTGCAAACCGAACTCCCTAAATTAGATTCAAAAAATTCCCGTACTTTTAAATCTCTTTTGCGGCCCATCTTGAAAAATCACAAATCACAATGCACTCAAATTATGTTTACTATATTTCCACAAAAATATTTCAACGCATTACATGACCGATAAACTCGTTTTATGAGCAATTTCAATTTGATTTTTATTTCTGATTTTTATAATAAAAATCAATTTATAACTCTTACTTTTTGATTTTTATTTTAAAAATCAAATATAAAAGTTATAAATTGATTTTTATTTTTAAAAATCAAATATAAAAATTGAAAAACGATTTTTAAATTAAAAATTGAAAAAAAAAGTTTACACGGTTTTTGTGTTCGCCGATAAAAACTAGCACGGTAGGATTTTTCCCATATTTTTCTAAGACTTTTAAGAGCTTTGATTTTTTTAATCTCATAATTATTATTTACGGTCCCTGGTTTTGTTTCATGAATATTTCCTTTTTTAAGCGGGATAATGTGGAATTTGCTATCACCAACCAATGCAACGAGTTTATTTACAAGTGCGTTTGTACTCTGTTCTCGTATGAATATTATAGGAGGGGGCCTGGTCTTTTTTGGTTGCCCTACCGTTGTTTCGTTGGGTTGTTCGGTCGCAGAATCAGCTAAGATAGCATATCGGTTTGAATTGTTTACTGCAGAGTTTTCATTGCCGTTGTTGGCTCGATTCATTTTGGGTTGATTACCCGGCTTATTGTTTTGCGGGCTGCGTTTTCTCTTGATCTAGATGCAGCAATCCATTCCAATCTGCACAATCGAAATCATCTTCTGCTTTTGTTTTGGTTCTTCTTTGCGTGCATTATTGTTGTTGCCAGTGGTAGGTGTTGCTGTTGCCTCAGCGATAATTAGTTGGGCCGCTGACGAAGTTGTTGTAGTGGTGGCAGTGGCAGTTGCTATTGCAGTGTTACAGTTACCCGAAATGGTCGTTGGGCGCTGCGAGGGGAGCGGGATAGGAGAGGTGGTCTCTTCGCACCTCGACTTGTTGGCCGAAGCAGGCAGAGAGGGAGAGCAAGAACGCGGTCTGTCGTTCCTTGTGGGGAAAAGTTTATTTTTCGAGTTAGTTGAAGGGTGCTCGATCAGCGATTTGCGGCGAGACGAAAGAAAAGTATGCATTAATGCGTTGTAAAGAGAGGCGGCGCTCGTCTTGTTCACATTGTCGCTGAGTGCGTATGTTGTTTTGATTCATTGTTTTGATTATTTATTTCAGTAAATAATTACTATAGTCAATAATCGTTAGTCGTGGGAACTGCACTTTGCACTTTGTGTTTAACTTTCACTATACTGTTGTAGTTTTAGAACTTGCTATTCGTAGCTAAGAAAGAAACACGTCTGCACTCGCCGACGTTCAATCGCGAATTTTTGGGCTCCCTCTTTAAATTCAAATTTAATATTTTCGTTGCTCATATTCTTTATTTTACTTTCAAAAAACGACGCAACTCACTCTTTGCAAACCCCAAATAAAATGGTTGCAGTTGCAAAGTAAAAACGAAGATCAGCAGAGGCGTACGCCAAAGTCAAATTGTCGTTTACACGGAAAAAAAAGCAGAATGCAATCTTTTCTACATTTGGTTTCATGTTTGCATAGAGTGTGTTGCGTCGTTTTTTAAAGTTACAAGAAAATCGACTACGAAAATATCAAATTACACTTTAATGATAAACTTAAGCAGGCTGCCCAAAATAACAATTTTTGATAACTTATGATATCTTATGTATGTAAAACTACAAAAATTTCGTAAAGTGTACGAAACAGTTGAAAAAAGAGATTCATAGAAAAACGTGTAATTATAGCGCGAGTTACCTCTCGGGAGCTTGAGGGTATTATGGAAGGGTGAAGGCTCGAAAGAAAAACACGTCTAATCTGTTCAGCTTTTCAGTGCCAAGTGACTGGCTATATTTTTAAATGCTAAGTTTACAGAGGTAAATCATCAGTGTTGCCAACAGCTTGGATCTGAAAAAGGCCAGATTAGCTAAAAAAAAGGACAGAAAAAAAGACCAAAATAAAAAAAGTACAAATAAAAGGACTGATTATTTTTCAACCATTTATACGTTCATTTCATATTTTTTCCGTGCTCAACTGTCAAAAAATTATAGAAATAGCTCAAACATGAAAACCGGAAAACATATAAATAGGAACTTTAAATTTTAAGCAAATTTTATACATTTTTATTTGCCAATTCTTTGAGAACTTTAAACCAGTGGCGCCAAAGTGGTTGACGCATAATTCATTTAGGTGGCCAATAGAATTTGTGGCAGCGTACTGAGCAACAAACATTGCCACTGCAGCTTGCTGACAACATAATTCATTGGCTACTGTAGGCTTGAAATTAATCTTGTTTGTTTGTTCAAAAGGCACCGTATTCTGCACATGTTTTTTGTAGTCATATGCGCGCGGATCTGATCAATTTTGGGATTTATACTGCATTTCAAATATTTCCAATATGCCTTATCGGGATCTTTCCCATCGCGACAAATCCACTCTTGCAGGTCCGGCTATTTTAGCCATGCGTGCGAAACTTTTGTTTATAAACTTCTTTTGGCATTTTTATACCCTTCGACCATTGAAAATGGTCAAAAAAGGGTATACTAACTTTCTGCAAATGTATGTAATAGGCAGAAGGAGGCGTGGATGTTTTGTCTGTCCGGATGTGCGTCTGACCAGATGAACACACAGATCTCAGCCATTATAAATGCTAGAGACACCAAATTTGCAATGAAGGTTCCTATGTACTCGGCGCAGATCAAGTTTATTTCAAATGTTAGGTGCCACGCCCACGCCCCACAAATCAATAATTTAATTTTTGAACTCAATTTGTAAGCGCTATATAAAAGATATAACTTTCTGACTTTAACATATACTACCATAAACTGAATGAAATATCTACATAGTGCCCAAATTACAATCCGATCGGACAATAATCACAGAAGTTATTTAAGAAAGTATGAGCATAAAACAAAGTGCTTTATGTCAGCTAACAAGGGAGGCGGGCGAACGCGATGCCCGAGCGCCATCTGTCGGGATTAATTTCAAAGCATGCGTATATGCATATGTGTATGAATTTAACAAATTAAACTACACGGGAAAATAGGTCGAAGGGTATCCCACTGTCACGTTTTGCGCGACTGTTGCTCTCGTTTTATATAAAAATAACAATTTGTCAAGATTAGAACTTGAACTAGGGTATACTAACTTTGTGCAAATGTATGTAACAGGCATAAGGTGGCGTGGAAGACCCCATAAAGTATATATATTCTTGCTCAGATGTATGTGGGCCAATGAATGTGAAGTAAATCGGTGGAAATAGATACTTTCTCACGTTTATTGATGATTACTCACGCAAAATCTATATTTACTTCTTACAAACCAAAAGTCAAGTGATTTAAAAAGTTTCAAAGCTATGTGGAATGCCAAACCGGACACAAAATCAAGTCGCTGCGAAGCGACAACGGAACGGAATATGTTAACAAGGAGTTCACAAATCACTTGGAAGAATGTGGCATAAAACGACAGTTGACGGTTCCCTACACCCCGCAGTAGAACGGTGTAGCAAGACGCGCAAATCGTACAATTGTGGAGATGGCGAAGTGTTTGTTAATTCACGCAGGGCTAGAGGAGTTCCTATGGGCAGAGGGTGTAACTACGGCAGTCTATTTGAGGAACAGATGTCCTACAGGAGCACTGGCAGGAGGTACACCATTTGAGGCTTGGAAAGGCCACAAGCCGTCAGTTAAACACATGAGAGTGTTTGGATCTCATGCATTTGCTCTTGATAAATGCACAAAAGGCAAGTTCAAGGCAAAGGGAAAAGAATACATCTTGGTTGGCTATTCCTTTGAAGCAAAAGCATATCGCTTATATGATAGAGAGAAGCGATCTATAATTGAAAGGCGAAACGTACGATTTGTTGAAGGTGAGTTTTGCACAAAAACGATCAAAAACTGTGAACAAAATAATGACTTTATGACAAACATCATTCGCCTTGAGTCATGCACTTATGCTCCAGAAAACGAGCAGATTGAGCATGAAGAAGCATTAAAAGACCTGCGCAGTGACTCAGGCAAAGAGGAGGAGGAGTTTGTGAGCGAAAGCGATAATGAAGGCAACGATGGAATGAATGATAAAAGCGAACCTCAGCAGGACGATACCACACCCAGACGAGCACCAGGTAGGCCCAGACTAGTACGTACAGGGCAGCCAGGCCGGCCGAGGAAGGAATACCAGGTGCTCAATAGTCTGAACTATATGGATGATATTAAAACACCGAAATCCGCCTCAGATGCATTGCAGGGTCAACATTCGCATGATTGGCAAAAGTCAATGCAAAATGAATTCGACGCTCTTCAAGCAAACGATACATGGACGTTATGTGAGCTACCTCCAGGACACAAGGCTATCGGTTAAACTGGGTCCTGATCAAGTTTGCCTTTGTTGTAAAGGCCTTAGCTTTTCGTTTCAGGTTACCAAGATGACAATGGTGTTTCAATTGAAAGTAGAAATGAGTTTAGTGCAGATATTTTAGGTTTTTCCAGTCAGTTCCCACCTTCTGACGAAACTATTCAATTTTGCAATACCTGCAGCCGTAACATTAAAGCTGGCAGAAAGCCAAAATTTTCTATTGGAAATGGCATTTTCTATTAGATTTCATGGCATAAGCCATCATACCAATGAAAATTTCAGATGCTATTAGTTTATTCGTAGATAGTGAGCTTTATAAAGAACACAATGTAGTTCTTATTGAGCAATGGATGTCCAATTTCGATTCCGATACTGTTCCATTTATAGCTTCTCAGGCAGATGCAGAGTTAGTAAATAATATGGTACTACGATTTTATTCTAATGAAGATATTGAAATCAGGGACCGTAAATAATAATTATGAGATTAAAAAAATCAAAGCTCTTAAAAGTCTTAGAAAAATATGGGAAAAATCCTACCGTGATAGTTTTTATCGGCGAACACAAAAACCGTGTAAACTTTTTTTTCAATTTTTAATTTAAAAATCGTTTTTCAATTTTTATATTTGATTTTTAAAAATAAAAATCAATTTATAACTTTTATATTTGATTTTTAAAATAAAAATCAAAAAGTAAGAGTTATGAATTGACTTTTATTATAAAAATCAGAAATAAAAATCAAATTGAAATTGCTCATAAAACGAGTTTATCAGTCATGTAAAACGTTGAAATATTTTTGTGGAAATATAGTTGTTGAATATCGATTATGATGAATATCGAGTATCTTTTGTTTGTAAGCTTCATACCAACTATCTGGCAACATTGTAATCTCTGATGCGTCTTATGTACTCATACTGAATTTAGTTCTTCATTAAACGTTCACAATTTAACATTGCGCGTGTGTTTTACTATCTGAAATAACCAACAAAGGTTATGGGCCCAGATCCCTCGTAAATTGTGAAAAAGACTAGAAAACGTCAGAGAAGAATTCGTAATGATGTCAATTCAAATAGAAAAACTCGATGACGGTTCCCTTATGTACTTAGCAGTGTTGAGCTGACCTGATATATTGCATGCCGTTTGCAAGTTATCTCAACGGAACACGAATCCTCACGTCGAACACCAAACTGCAGCCAAGCATATTTTACGATATTTATCTGGAACCATGGATCTGAGCATAACATATCACAAGACCGGAGACTCAGTAAAGGGTTTTGCTGATGCTGATTGGGCAAATGATCAGAATGATAGGAAATCGTATTCAGGATATGCGTTTATGTTGGGCGGCAGCGCGTTTTCCTGGGCATCTTCAAAACAAAGCGTAGTTGCCCAAAGCAGCACTGAAGCTGAGTATATCGCTTTGTCGACTGCTGCCAAAGAAGCCGTTTATCTTCGCAGACTGCTAAAAGAAATTGGCTGTTTAGATCAAGATAAAATTGTCTTATTAGAAGACAATATTAGTGCGCAGCATATTGCTAAAAACCCTGTACATCACAAGCGCACTAAACATATAGATATTAAGTATCATTTCGTAAGAGAGAAAGTCGAAAGTAAAGAAATTGAATTAAAATATGTATCAACTAATGAAAATGTTTCTGATATCTTTACAAAAGGCTTAGGAAAGCAAAAGCATTATGAATTAATTAAATATCTCGGATTAAATTAAAATAAATGTATGTAGCTTAAGAGGAAGTGTTGAATATCGATTATGATGAATATCGAGTATCTTTTGTTTGTAAGCTTCATACCAACTATCTGGCAACATTGTAATCTCTTATGCGTCTTATGTACTCATACAGAATTTAGTTCATTAAACGTTCACAATTTAACATTGCGCGTGTGTTTTACTATCTGAAATAACCAACAATAGTAAACATAATTTGAGTGCAGTGTAGATCATATATTTTTACGAATATATGATCTAGGACTCTCGGTTCTTGAGCAATTTCAATTTGATTTTTATTTCTGATTTTTATAATAAAAATCAATTTATAACTCTTACTTTTTGATTTTTATTTTAAAAATCAAATATAAAAGTTATAAATTGATTTTTATTTTCAAAAATCAAATATAATAATTAAAAATGATTTTTAAATTAAAAAATTAGTTTATATCTCTTATTTTGCAATTTTTTTAATAAAAATTATAACCGTTACGGTCCCTGATTGAAATTGAGGAGCTAATTCCGGGGGGTCAAAAAACTCTGCTCGAAAATAATCAGCTTGCGAAAGTTGCGATGCAAAGAATTATCAAAGACCCCTCCATATGATTCTGGATGCTGATACAGAGGAACTAGCGTTTCCAACAATTTATGTAGGCGTCAAACGCAAGACATGTCAGACTTTTAAAACCGTTGTTAGATCTGAACTTAGGAATTTTGATATGAGAGGTTGTAGAACTGATAAGTTGTTCTCTAATTACAAAAAGTTAAAAAGTTCCTTCAAATTAGGAATAATACTGCCATATGCTTAAGAAAGCATAGCTCATCTCAAGCTATTACTGCCTCTAACGCCCTTAATGGTGAACAAATTGATAGTTTAAATTGTCATGATGACGCTTATAGGGTTCTTAAAGGTATTAGAACATCTCCTGCTCATTGGGAAGCAGAAAAAAAGAAGGTCATGGCAATGATCCGACAATTCGGTCTGCCAACCTTCTTTATTACATTGTCTGCTGCTGAAAGTAGGTGGGGGGAGCTCCTTGTTATACTCAAAAGAGTTGTGGACAAGAAGGAAGTTACGGAAGAGGAGGCACTTGGGTTGACTTCAAACGACAAGGTTCGACTGATTCGTAGCGACCCGGTAACATGTGTAAGATATTTTGACAATCGTTGGAGGCAATTGTTTAAACCTCACCTCATATCCACGGAATGTTTTGTCTGAAAGACGCCCCAAAAGTGGACTTTGGAATGAATCTTCAATTCCTCCAGTTATCGAATTTATCGATCAGTTTCTTACCACAGATGTGTAGCATATCAAAAGCAGAAGCATGGACGTTCATACCAACGTGAATTGGGAGGAAACTCCTATTGTCGCTGGTATTCCATATTTTCCATTGCCCCGAACAGAAATTCTAAAGCCTCTTCCCGAAGATACTGATAATTATTCACTTCATCGAGAAAATTTAAAAAAAATACAGAGTGTATTAAACTTCACATTCGATTCTGAAACTATCAGTCACTTGAGCATTTTTGAAAATTTTTTATCTTCCACCCAAGTGAACCTCACTTACGAGAAACATGTATATGCTCTTAGATCTGGCTTAAAAAAGCCATAACATTTTCTGAGGAGAAGTTTTAATGCCATTTGTACAAATGCATACAATAAACATATTCTTGGAATGCAATATTGATATTCAATTCATTTTGCAGCAAGCATAATGCTGCAGCTATATAATTAATTAATATAAAAACAAGTCCCAAAGGGGTATTTCCAAACTGATGCGTGACGCAGTGGACGAGATCCACAATAGAAATTTCATAGTCAGACAAAAGTTGCAATATATTGGTATTAAATTTATTTCTGGCACTGAGATTTCTGCTCAGAAAGTCGCCTATTGCCGTCTAGGCATCCGATTGTCGGCATCGGAGAAGCCTATATAAATACTTCTTGCCACAGAATACGGTCAAAATGCTCAAACCAAGAGAGCAACTTTTAAATATGGCCCCCGATTCAACGGACATATTTGTTGTCGGATTGATTGAAAGAGATAAAAGAGGCGGGCGAACGCGAAGCGGGAGCGCCATCTGTCCGGAATAATTGTAAAGCATGTCGATATGTATATGTGTATGAATTGAACAAATTAAACTACACGGGAAGATAGGTCGAAGGGTATCCCGCTGTCGCGTACTGCGCGACTGTTGGTTTTCTTACTGGTTCTAATTTTTTAAATATTTATTATTTATTATGTTATATATTTATTAATTTTAAATATTTTGTAATTTTTCCCCTTATTTTATTACATATACTGGCGCGAACCAAACAGAAACACGCAATTGCTAGAAATGTCGTTAAATTTAAATGATCTGCGACACGGCATTCCTGACCTATCACACGTCCTCGTGTGCTAACAATCCCTTAATATCGATCATCGTTATTAATTTATTATAACCCTTTTTTTTCTTTTCGAACAAAAATTAAACAGAATCTTTCAAAGGCTTATTCTCTTTTTTTTCAAAATATAAAGTTATTCTTCATTCTTTATTACTTTAAAGCAAACTAATACAAATATTTAAAACATTTCATTTATTAAATTTAAGCCATGAGATCCGGATGACCATCAACTTTCAATCAATCAATCATAATTTTATCTTCTTCACACATAAATCGTTAAAGTTCTTGATTTTCAATATATTTTTCTACCAGCGCACAGTTTTTCAAACCGGCCAGTTCCTCTTTTGTTAGCCTAGCTCACAGCTTACAACTCGACAATCCGGCCAACATACGTGACACCCAGTTGACGCAGTCTATAAGCCGGCCAACTAACTCACACCACCAACCGTTACCAAATTTAAAGTTAACTGCAACAAAATGGCGAACCACATAACTCGGGCACCCATGATGTAGAGAAAGTCGCATTTGGAATAGGTCCGGAGGTTTACAAATTCTTAGTCATTCTCAAGATCACAGCCCTCACTGGCTTCAAACACTGTGGTAATCCTCTTCTCAGGCATACATCGCAAAGAACGAAAATGTCAAAGAGGAATGCTGGGAACACTGATAAGCGCGATCGATGCAGAGGCTTCCAAGCAAGACGTCTGAACACGATGAGAGCTGTTTTGTGACTGAAATTTAAAATAAATTGAATTTAATTTAATGTAATTAAATGTAATTTAATTAATTATTCATTTATTTATTAAGGAATACTTTGGCGACGAATTAAATTACAATTATAATCAAAACCTAAACTGACTGGTGAATAAGCCGTGAATAAATAATTACGCGCGATATATCTCCGCCGATCTAAACACGACATATCTCCGCGCGGAGTTGTGTCGTTTGCAACGTCATATCTCCGCGCTGAATAATGTCATTACAAAATGACATAGAACGACATAAGTTCGCCAAGATAAAAACGACATTATTCCGCCGCCGGCAAACTTATGTCGCTCTTAAGCGCCATTAGATCGCGCGAACTTATATCGTTTAAAAATTAATTCTAATGTTCAGTTTAATGTCGGTTCTAAAATGAGTATTGGATGAGAATACAATACTGTCATTTGCATAAAGTATTCGTTTAGAATATTCTAACATGTTGAACAAAACATCTCTGATCCTATTTAGTGTATAAGATTCACCAGGGGATAACTACAAAAACTATTCCGATAGTTTTTAAACCATTTGTTAGTCCAGAGATGATTATATAGGTTCCAGTTGGTCCAGAGGTCTTCCTTCTTTAGCTGAGGTTCGTCTTAGACACTGTTATGAAGATTATGTTGGAGGGCTTTACTTCGCCCCCTTAGTTATTATCACTAGCCTTGTGGCGATAGCGATTTGATTGCAAATAAGAACAATTGTGTTTAACGGCAATAAGCCGGAGCAAGCTGTGGTTTATTTCAACACAAGATTTGAACTGAGTAGAAGACAATATTGAAACTAAGTTTACCCTCAAGCAATGCATCGCGCCACCACAAGTCGGCAAGCCGACTCAGCATTTCTTGCAGCGTGAAGCAACACTCCGAATAGGAAGTGTCAGCTTTCCGCTGCCAGGCGTTCTTTGCGTGGAGCGCTGAACCCAATTCTGGCGCGTCAGCATTGTTTATACAAAGCTACTTAGTCGCTACGAAGCAATACATTGTTAGCTGTTAACTACTCCCCCCTCAAGTTATGACCGTCCTCGGTCATGTTGTCGATGGTGCGCTGTATCTCCCTGGAGGCTCGTCATCTCCTTAATACCAGATAAAGGGCGAGAGAGCCAATCAAGCCGAAGTTTAGGACCACCCCAGCCACGAACCAGAGTCTAGGCGAGCCTTCAGATGCCATATCACCCATAAGGTTTTGGATGGAATGTAGGTTCTCGTTACTCATCCGGTGTAGCAGAGGGATGCTGAGCACAGGGTCGTGGCCGACGATGCTAAGTAGTGGTGAACGCACAATGCCTGGCTGCTTGCTTAGTGTTTTCCGTAGATTTACGAATTCGGAGCCGTTGATGATTGCCGTTCGCTCGAAGGTTACCAGGTAGGTTCCCTCTATCAATGTTTCGGGGCTGCCATCAGTGCTAACGCGAGCTGCGGCTTCGTTGATAATCACAACGCCGTCATCTACGGGGTTTACTTCTCGCAAGTGGCTGGGTTGAGTGTGGCATTGAGCTGCGTTTCCAGCATGGAGTGAGCGCACGCAAGTTTCGCGCCGAGACTGCTCGCAGAACGTGTAGTGTGTGGTATCTGTGCATCCGGTGAGCGCAAAGGTGTCATGTTCGCATTCAGCCAGTGTGTCCTCGTCGAGGCGCAAGATGGTGTGTTGGTGAGATACAGGGTAGACGGCGACTTTCTTGCAACTGAACTTGACTCTAGGATAGGCAATTAAAATATGAATGCTATTCTCGGACTGGAGGACCCTGATCTTAGATGCTTCTATTAAGCTGACAATTGGGGTATCCTGTTCTACAAGAGACTTCAAGTCGGCATGGTCAAGAATTGTGGGATTTATAATGTTTGATTTGGCCAAAGTAATAGTGAGAATTAAATTTTGAATTTCTGTAGACAGCATCCTATTTCTTGCCAGTAGTGCTTCATATAAGTGTGGAGAGTCAACCAAGTCGCTTTTACGGGCATTGATCACCTTATTGATGGTGTCAGTTAACTTATTTATCTGTTTCTGGGTTTCGGAATTTATAGTTATCTGCCTGGAATTAGACTCTACTAGTTGGGCCTCTGTGATCTTAATCTTTAAGAGGTCCGTGGCATCGGGAGTACCCGCCACTACCTTTAAGGCTGTACCTAGGAAATCTAGACTCCTAGCAATCCTATGGTGGACTTTGAGAACGGACAACAAGGTTCTAAGATGGTCAGTATCGACCTCTAGCAACTTACGCATATGTGAATGGGGAAAGGACTCGGACAGTTTCTGTGTTTCATCTATCATACTAGCATACTCGGAAAGGTTACTCGAATGTTTCAAGAGGTCACGCTGTTCAAACACCAGCACATCCCCATCTAGCACAGGAATGTAGTTGGCATGCGAAAAGTCGGTGATCCGAGCATTCACTACTACCAAGGACATGAACATAATGAGGGTAAACCTGGAAATTAAAGATAAGGTGAAACTACAGAGCTCGGGTTTTCCTTAACATAACTTACTAACTAACTGTAGAGGAGATGCCTACTTGAGGTTGTCCTTGTGGACCACCCTCCCCTTAATAAGAACAGACGTTCCCAGGTCTGCCTGCACTTTTTGCTCCGTGCATAGTGGGGTTAGCTTATTTCCTAACCTCTTGTTGTTTTTTACAAACACGTGTTCTCCCACCTCAAACACGCGGTTTTGCCGGGATGGGTTGCATGTTCCGATGCTGTCTTGCTGAGCCTTTACTAATCTTGCCTTGATTCCTAGGCAGCGCTCGTGGGCCCCTGGGTGAACCACCTCAATTGCTCTCTCACGAGTAACTGAGTGCACGGTTTTGTTATATTCTATCGTTGCCCTCAAGATTAGTTCTACTGTGTCATTCGTTTTTTTGTCCAACTTTCAGGCACCTGGCGATTTCTGCCAATGTGCTGTGGAACCGTTCAACTTGGCCATTGGACGAGCTGTGGAGTGGGGGCGCATTTACTATGTCAATGTCGAAGCTGTTCTTGAGCATTGAGGTGACAGTTTCTGAGTTAAATGCGGGCTCATTGTCACAATAGACCGTTTTGATATTGGGGAACAGGTTAATAATCTGCAACAGGGGTGTCCACTATTGTTCTAGACACCACTGGTTGCACTATTGCAAATTTAGAAAATTTGTCAATACACGTCAGGAATAGCTTCCTGTCGGTTGAGAATATGTCAATATGCACCATCTCACCTGTATAGCTGGGTATGGGCGTTTCCCCGAGCTCTTGCTTTTTCGGGTGCCTGTCATACTTTGCTTGGGTGCAGACCCTACAATTAGCTACTACTTCCTTAGCTAAACTGCCCATTTTAGGAAAGTAATAATCCCGAAGGACTTGTTTAATGTTTTCCTGGGCGGCTCTGTGAGCACGGTTGTGCTCAGCAGTGACGATTTCGATCTGTTCGTTTTTGTCGGTTATGTCTAACACGACATTCTTACAGTGACGAAATTGGGTGGCTGGAAAGTGGGAAATGAGGTCGTGTTGGAAGTTTGCCAGAGTGGGCAAGTCGCAGTGAATAGCGTTCACGACGTCAGGATTTACCACTTCCTTAAGTGTTTTTAATAGCCAACTTTTATCAGTAAAGCTGATCAAGTGGCGAGATTTGCTTCGAAAGAGCACCAGGTTCCGTTTGAGCGGAAAACGTGCTGCCTCCAGAATAATCTGGTTCCTGAAGCAATTTAACGGTTTGTCCGTGGTCTCGACCGTGTAGGTCAGGGAGAGCTCACTGTGAATGGTCGCAGCGTCTGATTGGGGTTCGTTTTGTAGGGCATTCAAATTCTGCCTAGAGAGGGCGTCTGCCACGAAATTTTTCTTTGCCAGGTTTGTAGAAAACCTTGGCATTATGCTGGTCTATGTAAGATTTCCACCTCTTTATCTTGGCATTCGTGTTCCTGTCGGCAACAGCGAAAGTGAGGGGTTGATGGTCGGTGAATATATTAATTTCCCTAGAGCCGTACAGGAAGTTCTGCAACTTACCTAGGGCCCATACAATCGCCAGCAATTCCCTTTCGTTTGTGGCGTAGTTTTGCTCGGGCTGTTTAAGGGTACGCGATATCATGGTGATTGGCCTGCCCTCCTGGAATAGGACTGCACCGATACCACTTGCCGAAGCGTCTGTAGTAAGGTCAAAAGGCTTTTTAAAGTCGGGGTATTTGAGTATAACATCCTCGGATGCTAGTATGTTTCGCAACCTTTGGAACGCGTTGCGTTGAGTTTCATTAAACTCAACAGGAATTTTTTTAGACACGTGTTTACTCACCGAACCATTTTCCCCTTTTAGGATATCTGTGATCGGGCGGGCTATGGCAGCAAAGTCTTTGATGAAGACTCTGTAGTAGCTGGCTAAACCAAGGAAAGACCTAACCTTGTAAACGCTATCTGGTTCAGGGTACTCCTGAATGGCCTTCACCTTTTCCGGATCGGATTTAGTTCCGTCCTTACTGACAATAAAGCCGAGGTATTCTACACTCTCTTTAAAGAACCTAGTTTTCTCCTGGCTTACTCTCATATTGGCATCGATTAGGCATTTTAACACCGTATCGATATGGCGGACATGGTCGGCCTCATTTTCTGAGAAAATTATTACGTCATCTACATAGACGTAACATATTTTCCCAATTTGTTCTCTTAGTACATCGTCTAAGGCTCTTTGAAAAATGCTGCTTGCATTCCACAAGCTGAACGGTAGACGACAAAACTCGTATTTGTCGCCGTTTACCGAGAACGACGTCGTCTCACGGTCATGATCCGCGAGGTAAATTTAGTGATACCCTGATTTGAGTTCAAGGGTAGTGAAGAATTTTGCCTTTCCCAGATTCGCTAAAATCATGGGAATGCTAGGCATAGGGTAACGGTCCGGGATTGTGCGCTCATTGAGCTTTCTGAAGTCTATTACCAACCTCTTGTTCGGGTTACCGAACGCGTCAGTGCCCTTTTTGTCAACAACCCACGTCGGGCTGTTATATGGAGACCTTGATGGCCTGATGATGCCATCCTTTAGCAATTGTTTGACTTCGTTATTCACGAAGTCAGAAACACCCATGAGGTTTGGGTAGGCTCTCGAGTACACCGGTTCGTCGTCTACTGTCCGAATTGTGGCAGTGACAGCGGTGTTGAAAGGGAGAGCTTCATGTGAGGTAGAGAAGGCCATTTTCCTTCTCAAAATTGTGTCCTTGAACTCCTTTTTAATGGAGGCAGGCACCACAATGTCATTCACATCCGTGAAGTTCACATTAGGGCAGTTGAAAAAACGAAGTTTTTCACAAATGCCCTGATACTCTAAAGATTCCTCAGCTAGGTTCAACTTGACTCCGGCCTGTGTTAACAGGTCTAAGCCTATAATAGCGTCGAACGAGATAATGGAATTCTCAAGGAAGAATGGAGAGTTGTGCTTGAAGACCTTCATAAAGCACTTTTGTTTGATTTCGGTGGAGCCATGTATAGAGCTCACCGAGAACGGACTGGCGACCGGCATTACATTTTTTAGCTCCTTTACGGGCTTAATGTAATTTTTTGCCGCGCCGGTGTCAATTAACATCTTTAAAGTCCTCCCAGCCAACCGTCGTTCAATGAACGGCAACCGGGAGCGCCCCCTAAAAAATTCAATGAGTCATCGCTTGGAGCGTACTCATTGTCACTATCAATTTCCTCAACGGCAGCCTTTGCTGCCTTCTCGTACTCCTGCTTGGGGTCTTTTGTCTTCGAGTCATTGGTTTTGGGGGTCTCTTGGACAATATTGTTCAGGCGTTGACGTCTCTGCCCTGTGGAACGGTCCGAAGAATTTCTCCTCTTAGAGGCATTAGACTCATTGGGTTTATTCGTATTATATTCAGTGCGCTGCCTGAACTTGGAGGACGAATCGACCTCCATAGGTTGAGGTGCCTGCGCCTGGTTGTCATTGTTGGTCTGACCATTACCATTACCCTTTTGTCGCCTGACAAAGTGTGGGTTTCTGTCCTGGCCCTGTTCCTCTTTGTTGTCTTTTCCCTGTCTACCCTGGAAGCGGCCCTTGCCGTTTCCAGACGTTTGTGCACGTTCCTCTACGGCCTTGGCGTAGGAAGTTGCGAACATGCTCCTTTCAATGCTTGCTTCCGCTTCTCTGGCCAGAGCCAGGGCAGATGGCAAGTCTTTAGGTTGAGCCGGGAAAACCACAGTTCTGAGGGACTTTTTGAGGCCCGAGGTGAAAGCATGGAAGGCATCGGCTCTAACCTCCGCGTTGAGCAAGTCAGCGCCCTCTTGCTCGTGTGTCATCACAATCTTATTGGTGACGAGCGTCAACTTCTTCTCGACTTCGTCATAGTACTGCATCAATGGCAGGTCCCCTTGCCTGACCATCTCCAATCCCTGCCTCAGTAGGCGTAGGGATGTCTTATCTGAATACGTGCAGTCTAACCTAGCCAAAATGGCATCGAAATTCAGTACAGTGTTGTGAGACACGAGCAAGGCCCCAGCTGCGCCTCTAATTTTGTTCCGTAAGATAGCTACAGCTTGGTAATGCGCACTACTGCCATTATAAGGCTTGAATAGGTCATAAGCGTATATGGCCGACTGTCTCCAGGCCACATACTCGTCTTGGGTGCCAGAGAACTCTGGCACGGACTTGATTATGTCTAATGGTAAGTCACACCTAACCTCAGGATTCACAGTAACCTTCTCGTACGTGATGATTTGCGGTGCTTCCACCTGCAAACTCTGTACCCGCGCAGCTAGGGTGTTTATTTGTGTTTGAAACTGGGTCTGTTGTTGTGCCAATGCCTGTCTGACGGCATTGTCGACAAGTGCTTGGATCTGAGCTGGGTCCATGGTGCTGTTTATAGGGGGGCTAGCTAACGGCTGATCTACTATCGGGCTTGCTTGTTCCTCCTCCCAACTGTCCTCACTCTCGTATTCAACCTTTACGTCTCTATAAGTACCCGCCCAACTCATTGGTTGGTTGACACAACACAAATATATATTTTCGCCGAGCACAGACGATCGGCTTATTAAATATGACAGGAAAAAGTATGCAATACAATAATCTTTTATTGGGTATGCAACGAAAAATTTTTAGGTTTCTCTGAAAAGTATGCAGCACTTATTTTTTAATAAGGTATGCAACAAAAATTTAATCTGCCGAAAATATGCAATGCTTTTGAGATTAAATTCACAACGCACAACTATTACGTGGCCAGATACACAAATTCTTTCACTAGTAAAATTTCTTGATTGCGTCAAAGAAGTCACTTGTAAAACTTACATGGTCTTCTAACTTAACTACCCTGTTTGTCGCCTGACAAAGTGTGTTAAATTAGATTGGTGGGTTCAGATTGTTGGTTGGGCGCCAATTATGTAAGTCCGGTTAGTCCAGAGATGATTATATAGGTTCCAGTTGGTCCAGAGGTCTTCCTTCTTTAGCTGAGGTTCGTCTTAGACACTGTTATGAAGATTATGTTGGAGGGCTTTACTTCGCCCCCTTAGTTATTATCACTAGCCTTGTGGCGATAGCGATTTGATTGCAAATAAGAACAATTGTGTTTAACGGCAATAAGCCGGAGCAAGCTGTGGTTTATTTCAACACAAGATTTGAACTGAGTAGAAGACAATATTGAAACTAAGTTTACCCTCAAGCAATGCATCGCGCCACCACAAGTCGGCAAGCCGACTCAGCATTTCTTGCAGCGTGAAGCAACACTCCGAATAGGAAGTGTCAGCTTTCCGCTGCCAGGCGTTCTTTGCGTGGAGCGCTGAACCCAATTCTGGCGCGTCAGCATTGTTTATACAAAGCTACTTAGTCGCTACGAAGCAATACATTGTTAGCTGTTAACTTACACATGTAACTGAGAAACAAAGGATTACGCCAACAACATCTTACGTAATATAAGATACTGAATTAATTTCCGAAACATAAGAATAAGCACAAAGAAGATCAAAATCAAGAAAATCAACATTTTAATATTTATTAATTAAACAAAAATAATATCTTTTTTTTTGCCAATTATGACAACAATTGCAATGCAATTTTTTATGTTTACAAGCTGATTACAAGTCGGGCATTTTAGTTGCGTGTCCGTAGCTTGTGCTTTCTGTAATATACAATCAGAACACTGATTGCAGACGTTCAGATGGTTGCAAGGTTGCAACAAAACTGATTTTGGGCTGACTAAGCACACATTACATGGTTTCTGTTGGATTATTTCCGACTCTGACATTTGGCTAAGATTCGAATTTTTCGAGGAAACAGATGATTCCGAAATACACAGAGCCGCCATGTCCTCTAATCTGATGCCTTCGTTTTCGAGTGAAAAATTATTAAAAAGATCCTGATTTTTGAACCGATCATTAAAGGGTTCGAGACAAAAATCCTTGCATATCAATTTCTTTTGCCTCAAAAAATCCATCGCATCTATTATTTTTTGAGAACAGTCCTGTAAAAAAGAAAGAAGTTAGAAATATGTACTTATGGTTTTGGTTGGAACTTTAAAAAGCGTAATTACCCTTAAATAACGCTTTTGTGGTGCATTTCCAAGTCCTCCATTTTAAAATAAAACCGCGAATTGTCGGCTTTTGTCCTTCGGTTTGAATTTTATTCCCTAAATTTAAATTGTAGGCCTTAACAAAACTTGTCGTTCTGAAGGCTCTATTAAAAACGGAAATGCGGTCAGGTCCTTCTGTTTTTAGAATAAAAATGTAAGTTGTCAATCGATTTGAAGATAATATATTAGGAAAAAGACAAAAATTGTTTTGAAGCAGAATCTATTTACTTACAGATTTTAGCCACTGCTTATCATAATAAGTCAAAAAGTGTTGAAAAATATTTTTGTTGAGAATAAAAGCTTCATTTTTTAGTATGGCGAAAGTTGGTTCAATTAAATTGGTTGGAAGCAGAGGAAGATGGAGAAACTTCATAAAAATTGTGTAGAAATTCCTGTTGCGTTTGGTTTCAACTTCGAACCCACGCCTGGCAGAAATGAAACCACCATGCCTAAAATCTAGTGGAAGGATGCAAACTTCTAATCGCATTACGCATCACCTTTTCATAGTCCGATATGTACGAAGCTATATCCAGATTACAAATATTACTATCAATATATGTAAATAAATGTAAAACTTCTGTTTTTCTCGACATTAGAGCAAAGATAAAAGGTGTAATCTAAAAACATAATGAAATTAAATAAAATTAAAAATATATCAGCAAATTGAAAATAGCATTACCTTTTCCATATATTTAATGTATATTATAAGAAGCTGTTTAAAAGCACCAAATGGACATACTTTAAAAGTGGCCATTAAAAAATGACGTTCACTAACTGGAATCTTTTCTTCCATTAGTGAAATAGTTTTTGCAGAAGCGAAAATGACGCAGAATGATGCAAATGCCTAAAAAATTTATTTTGCTGGATTCGCTTTAGTCATACCAAACTGACTCATAATAGAATCAATATTGTATGCCACTCGAAGTTCCTCAAAAGTAGTAGGCAATATCGGCATTACTAGTTGCCTTTTCCTTTGTATCGTACGCTGCATTGGTCATAAGCAATCTCTATTTTAGGACATTCATCTTCAGTAAATCTAATGAACTGCAAAAATTGAAAAATAGTAGTTTGGCCGTCAGCCGTCAGAGACAGACAGCAAGGGGAACTAAATGTAACCACAGTTTTGGCTGTGGTACGTGTCGTCCTTACTCCTACTGACGGAAGTGCGGCTATACTCTCTACGTGAGGGCGGCTGGAAGCAGGCCCCTAGTACGGTCATATCTCTGCTAGGGGTGCTGACTAATTGTAGTCGGGCGAAGATCGTGAATCTATAAATCACCCCAATCCAAGGCGGTACAGCAAACGCTAATGGATGCATGGCCAGGGGGTAGCCCGGTCTCTAGTATGCGGACTCTGGATACCTGTCGCCCTCCAGTTTCATTCAGACTTCCCACGGCACGCGGGCTATGCCGTGGGCGACCTTCCCTTCCCGCCCACGAGTAGTGGGACCAAATAATGGAAACATACAAAAACATAAATAAGTCTGATGCAACTTCAACAGCATCAACCCAGGGTAAGGCTTTCACGGCCGACCCCAACATCAGCACTGCAGATATTGGGCTGCTAGCCACCATCCCCAATACTACGGTCTCGACCCTAGTATTACAGGGGACTCTGACAGGCCTCGAACTCCCTTGGTCACTGAGTTGGTAAGTGCTGCTTTCTCGTCCACTAACTGTGCAGGCACGCAGCATAACGTCGAGGTGATGTCCTCTGACGCAGAAGCTGACTGTGACCTAATCAGCTTTGCTGACGATGCTTCCGTGGCTTTTCAGAGGTCAGGCCTCACGGAAGCAGGCTCCCAAATCCAGACACTGCGACTGGACTCGGGAAGCGCCTTCGTAAAGATGAAGACCCACGAGAAGAAGCTTTTCAAAGCTGCACTCGAGCAGAGCAGAGGCTCTTGCTATCGCCACTGCGCCTCCCGTGGAAACCAAGGCTAAACGGGCGCGTGGTGACGATACCTTCCCCGAACCCCGAGGGTCATCAAAGAAGTCCAAAAAGACTCATGTGGAGTCCACAAAGCCACTCTTCAGCCATGTGGTAAGCAGTGTGAAATTGGGCTTCACTTCGGCTGATCCTACCAAACCGCTTACACCGGAGCAGATGGCTACGGTGCAAGATAGCATCTTTAAGGCGATGCGGCTGCCCTCCACATGTGGGGTCGGTCCAGGTCTCGAGGGCTGTATACCCCGAAATGAATGGCTGCTCCTTGTGTGCGAGGACAACAGCACTGCTGAATGGGTCAGGGGAGCTGTTGGACATATCAAGTCCATCAGCGGCCTTGATATAAAACTATTGGAGGAAACTGAGTTCCCGAGAGCTCACCTCATTCGAGGGTATTTCCCCAATAGTGCTGACCTCCCACCCGCCACCATTCTGGAGTACTTGGGTCTCCAGAATTTTGAACGCTTCTCAACGGAGCTATGGCGGGTGGTACAACACAGCCTCAACGTCAAAACGACGCACCTCGTGATGATGGTGGACGAGAAGTCGTACAAGACCCTGACGGATCTTAAGAATGAAACTTATCCTTAAGAACTCCCCCGTCAGGGCTCCCCCACCCCTGCCCTACCCCCTTCCTCATCTCCAACCATTCCCCCTCCTATCAGCGCTCCTCCAGCAGCGGCAACGGTGGCCTCCACCGGCGTGACAGCATTGGCTGCCGCTCCGGTGGCGTCTACCACCAGCGCCGCAGCCGCAGTGGCGCCGATTACCACCATCCCCAAACCCCCAGTCATCGTGGTGACTGCCCCCAAGCCCACAGTTCCTCCAGACTGCCGAAGGGCATCCGAGGCAACGACTCTCGGGGGGGCAAGGCATGTGGCCTTGTAAGCAAAGCCTTAAAAGAGGATGCCTAGCGCCATTAAGGTGCTCCAGGCGAACCTGCACCACGCCAGAGGAGCGTCTGCCACCCTGTGCAGAGTCGTCTGCGAGGATTCAATCAACCTGGCTCTCGTCCAAGAGCCTTGGTTGATCGGTGGCCACATGCGTGGACTATCATGCGGATCATGTAAGTTAATATATGACCGCATGGGTTGTGCCCCTCGCACTGCCATTGTAGTGAGACACTTCCCTTTACCAAATTTCATCCACAGGGACCTGGTGGCAACGGTTATTGAGGTAGCCACGGCTGGAGGTGTCCGGGAGGTAGTGATCGCTTCTGCCTACTTCCCGGGCGACGTGAATGATGTCCCCCCCAAAGAGGTTCAGCGGTTGGTAGACTTCTGCCGCCTACACAACAAGCCGCTCGTGATCTGCTGCGATGCCAATGCGCATCACACGATCTGGGGTAGCAGCGATATAAACAAACGTGGTGAGTCCCTTTTAGAATATCTATTGTGTTGTCAATTAGATGTTGCTAACATAGGGTGTAAGCCAACGTTTATTAACGCCATTAGGGAAGAGGTTTTTGGGCCTTACGTTAGTCAGTAACTCTATTGGGAGTTCGCTGTTAAACTGGCGGGTCACAAACGAAGCCACCTTGTCGGACCATCAGCACATCAGGTTCGACCTACCTAGCCAAGTCGAGATCCGTCAGAACTCCTTCTGTCCCAAAAGACAAATTGGGAACTTTTTAAAGCCTCTGTGGCTTTTAGAGCAGTCTTGTTGATCAGTAACCCAAATTCTATCAATGAGATAGAACTTGCTGCCAACCTGCTTCAAGATGTGCTAATCACATCCTTCGAGGACAGCTCTGTTTGGAAGACGTTAAATGTCAACCGAAAAGTTCCATGGTGGAACGAGGAACTGTCTGTACAAAGAAGGGAGGAGCCTATTCAATAGGGGAAGATCTAACCGCGTCAGTTGGAACGTCTATAGGGACGCTCTAACTAACTATAATAAAAACATTACGCGTGCTAAATGCGATACGTGCCGCAGCTACTGTGGTAGCATTGAAGTGACTGCACAAAGTATTAGCTAAAGGGTCGTCAAATGGTATAGGGCTTCTTAAAAGAGCAGATGGCTCTTTCACTCAAGATCGCAGGGAAGCACTTGACCTTCTACTACAAGTCCACTTCCCAGGTTCGGTGGCGAACCCAGATCTATCCAGTCACGATGACGTCACCATGTCACCGGACTCACGTTGATCCAGTATATCAGGAACCATCTTCGACCCCGAAAAGGTCAAATGGGCTGTAGATTCCTTCGCTCCCTTCAAAGCCCCAGGGGGCGATCAAATCTTTCCAGGCCTTCTACAAAACAGCCTGGATCACATTCTCGAGCGGCTGCTCGGCCTTCTCAGAGCTAGTCTTACCTGGGGATACATACCCATCTCTTGGAGGAGAGTAAATGTGGTATTCATTCCCAAACAGGGGAATCGTCCCCAGACCAGCCTAAATCATATCGGCCGATCAGTTTCACCTCCTTTCTGCTTAAGACAGCGGAAAGGCTCGTAGACCTGCACATACGGTGCTCTCTACAGAAAACTTATCCCCTGCATCCCACGCAGTTTGCGTATATAGCAGGAAGATCAACTGAGGTCGCTCTCCACAAGCTAGTTGGAAAAATCGAAGGAGCCTTCGTATCCAAGAACATTGCTCTGTGCTCTTTTCTTGATATAGAGGGTGCTTTCGACAATACCGGCTACGGGTCTATTTCTGCTGCGCTGGAGCGCAGAAATATCGCCCGTCCCCTAATCCGATGGATTGATGCTATGCTCAAACATCGGACTATTTCCTCTACCTTGGACTCCACGACCGCTTTCATTAGTGCGGTTAAAGGATGTCCCCAGGGAGGGGTCCTATCCCCCTTACTCTGGTCTTTAGTAGTTGACGAACTACTGGGTATGCTGACGACCTGGCTCTCGTAGTGAACGGGAACTTTGCCAACACCGTGACAGAGCTAATGCAATCTGCTCTGAACACGGTGAGTAGATGGTGCGAAGCTGTAGGTCTGAGCATCAATCCACAAAAGGCGATTATCGTTCCCTTCACTAAGCGCTATTCCGTTGACATAGGTCAATTGCACATTGGCGGCTCTCCAACGAGGTTAAATATCTAGGGGTAACTCTTGATAAAAGAGTGAACTGGAATTCCCATCTAAACAACACCCTATCAAAGGCAACCCATGCCATGTGGGCATGTAGAAGATTCTTTGGTAGGACCTGGGGTTTCAAATCATGCACCATTCGGTGGTTATTTGAGATGATGGTAAGACCTATCGTCACCTACGCCGCTATTGTGTGGTGCCCAAGGTTACGCAGGACACCGCCATCAACAAATGCACTAAACTGCATAGGCTGCTTTGCCTCTCTCTGACGGGTGCACTTCACAACTGTCCCACAGCAGCAATGGAATCAATCTTGAACCGAATAAAAGAAGTCGCTGCTATGAGCCTTCTTAGAATCAAGCTCCAATCTAGGCTTCTAGCTACCGAATCAGGGCATGCTAGACTAATCAAAGATATTCCTGGCTTAGAGATTTGCACTAGATCAGATTCTATGACCAAGGAACTCCTCTTTGGTGCAAAATTCAGAACCCTCATCCCAGACCGGAAGGACTGGGATGCTGGCAACCCCATCAGTGACCCCCACGGCATACACTGGTATACCGACGGGTCAAAGACTGATCAGGGGGTTGGAGCTGGGATATTTGGTCTCAACTCAAAAACCTCGATTGCCATGGGCAAGTGGCCCACAGTTTTTCAATCCGAGGTTCATGCCATTGAGTTCTGCTGCCGTCTTATCCTAGAGAAAGGGATCAGAGGAGCGAATATTTATATCTTCTCGGACAGCCAAGCTGCCATACTAGCCCTCTCCTCAAAAAGAGTAGGGTCACGTATGGTGGCTGACTGCTGGAAGCGCCTCAAGAAGCTGTCCAATAGAAACAAAGTTATCCTTCTTTGGGTACCTGGTCACTCTGGTTTCGGGGGCAACGAGCTAGCGGATGAACTAGCGAGGACGGGGTCATCAGCCCCCCTGCATGGCCCCGAACCCTTCTGCTGCGTGGGGTGGTCAACCATCTCATCCCTTATGAAAACCTGGACAGATAGGTTGACCGAACGCTATTGGTTCTTTCAACCAGGGATGAGGCAGGCTAAAGAGCTCACGAATTCCTCGGTTAAACGAAGAACAAACTTACTCTCTAGGAGAGATCTCTATCTCCTTATTGGTTACGTTAGTGGCCACCACGTGGTGAACTATCATCTCGCAAAAATGCGTCTGTACTCAGATGCAGAGTGTAGGCTCTGTAGAGAGGACGACGAAACCACCAAACACATCCTGTGTGATTGTCAAGCCTTGGTATGCATTAGGAGGAAGCATCTGCACGTGGAAATCGCAGTTCCCGAGCACATTGTCCGTTCCTCGACGAAAGACCTGTTATGCTTCATTAGAGAAGCAGAACAGCTTTTGTCAAGATAGGGAGAGCATCACAGGTACAAAAGATCTTTCTGGTCGCAGTGTCTCGAACCTTCTCTGCTGGGAGACTCCCTTTCTCATAATAATAATAATAATAATAATAATTACTTTTGAGAACGGTCCTGTAAAAATGAAAGAAGTTAGAAATATGTACTTATAGTTTTGGTTGGAACTTTAAAAAGCGTAATTACCCTTAAATAACGCATTTGTGGTGCATTTCCAAGTCCTCCATTTTGAAATAAAACCGCGAATGTCGGCTTTTCTCATATTCTGCTTCAATAAGACATTTTACAAATTTGAAGAAATGTCCTTTGGTGTGAATTTTATTCCCTAAATTTAAATTGTAGGCCTCAACAGAACTTGTCGTTCTGAGGGCTCTCTTAAAAACGGAAATGCGGTCAGGTCCTTCCTGTTTTTAGAATAAAAATGTAAGTTGTCAATCGATTTGAAGATAATATATTAGGAAAAAGACAAAAATTGTTTTGAAGCAGAATCTATTTACTTACAGATTTTAGCCACTGCTTATCATAATAAGTCAAAAAGTGTTGAAAAATATTTTTGTTGAGAATAAAAGCTTCATTTTTTAGTATGGCGAAAGTTGGTTCAATTAAATTGGTTGGAAGCAGAGGAAGATGGAGAAACTTCATAAAAATTGTGTAGAAATTCCTGTTGCTTTTGGTTTCAACTTCGAACCCACGCCTGGCAGAAATGAAACCACCATGCCTAAAATCTAGTGGAAGGATGCAAACTTCTAATCGCATTACGCATCACCTTTTCATAGTCCGATATGTACGAAGCTATATCCAGATTACAAGTATTACTATCAATATATGTAAATAAATGTAAAACTTCTGTTTTTCTCGACATTAGAGCAAAGATAAAAGGTGTAATCTAAAAACATAATGAAATTAAATAAAATTAAAAATATATCAGCAAATTGAAAATAGCATTACCTTTTCCATATATTTAATGTATATTATAAGAAGCTGTTTAAAAGCACCAAATGGACATACTTTAAAAGTGGCATCCAATAAAAAATGACGTTCACTAACTGGAATCTTTTCTTCCATTAGTGAAATAGTTTTTGCAGAAGCGAAAATGACATATGACAATGACGCAGAATGATGCAAATGGCTAAAAAATTAAAAAATTTATTTTGCTGGATTCGCTTTAGTCATACCAAACTGACTCATAATAGAATCAATATTGTATGCCACTCGAAGTTCCTCAAAAGTAGTAGGCGATTTCGGCATTACTAGTTGCCTTTTCCTTTGCATCGTACGCTGCATTGGTCATAAGCAATCTCTATTTCAGGACATTCATCTTCAGTAAATCTAATGAAATGCAAAAATTGAAAAATAGTAGTTTCATGGAAATAAAAAGCAATAACTTCTATGTTTATTATCCGATCATTATTGACCGGAAGTTTTTTATTTTTTTTTAGTTGAATTTTGAAATTTGCAAATTTGCATGCATTTCGTTAAAATATATTTTATATAAATCAAAAATACTTGGAGCCCTGTTGCATTGATAAACATTTAAAATCAGGCTTCATAAAATTTCAGGAAATACATGCGCACTTACTCGGCCAAAACGTCGTTAAAAATTTTCCGTGTGTCGGAATTCTTTTTCATCGGTCATTGTGCATCGTTTTTTTACTTCGCAAACTATGCTCATTTTGTCAATTAATTGTTCTTGGATACCGTGATTATGTTGTGGCACCTCACTCTTCGAATAAACACGAGTTTCATTAGAACTCAGATAATCACGCGCTTTGCAAGTTTTTCGCAGCATGAATAGGCTGTTTCACCGCTTTTTAAGCACTTATTTTTGCAATAAATTAGCATATCATCCTCTGTAAATAATAATTTGGAGTCGTTCCGCGAATTTAAGTTTTATATTTTGAAAGTCCATTGCGTACATGTGCGTCGCTCACCGAAACCAAATCAAATTAATAAATCGCGAAGAAACAACACAACATAAAAGAATCATAAGATTCTTTAGATCGCGCGATATTATGACGTTATGGCGCGGCGGACTTATGTCGTTACCCTGAGCTTCGCGAAGAGAGTAGGGAGGTGGAACGCAACTTCGGTCGCCGAGGACGTGCAGCGTATGTGCAACAGCCGGCATATTCCAACATTAAACCTCGCGTACACGAAGTGAGTGAACCTGTTTCCCCAGAGGAAGCGCCAGCGCAGGAAGTGGAGGAACTTCGCATGTGGCCACCAAAGACACCAGAGAGGACGGGATGCTGGAATTGCGGAACAGCCGCCGGCCATATCTGCCGCGACTGCGAGTCGGCAGAGAGGCGGTACGAGCCAGGTACTGTGTCTCCGAAATGTCCGGATTGTGCAGGAAACGACCAACGGACGAACAATGTTCGTCATTAGATTTAAGACACATAATCGTAAAAAATAACCAGTAAAAAAAGCAAAATTCGCGCGGCACGCGATATTGGGATGCCGATCGGTTGCTACTTTTGCAAAGTGCGAACAACAGCAGGGGAGGATTGATCCATTATCGGTCGTACGGAGTGGAATACAACGGAAGGATTAAAACCGTAACTTTTTACATCTGTCCGTATTTGGAGAAGAAGGCATATTTCGGACTCGATTTCTGGCGTGCATTCCAATTCGCTCCGGAAGTTATCAGCCAAGATGGGGAGACGACAAAGGAGAACGCCGCAGCAGAACTCCGGGCTCCCGATATGGCACACTACGCCGAGGGCAGCGACGACGAAAACTCCGAGTCCATTGAAAATGCCTCAATTATTTCGTCGCTCTGCAGAATTGTTTGCGTCACTCGAAACATTGGGTGCTGTTGCATTTTGCTGGAACAGCAGATTTTCGGGTCGATAGATAGTTATCTATGAATACAGCTTCCCTGGTACCACACATCTACTGACAAAGCAAGCAGTGCAGTTTTCGGTCTCTCATAAAAGCCAGATCGGTCAGCCAACCCCGTTTACCGTTTGGCGGATGTACAGTTTAAACTGTCGGTTAGATGCCCGAAACCGCAGGCGCAGCGACCGCCAAGCAGATTTTCAAGGACAAGTCTTGTCAATCAAAGTCAAGAGCCGAGGCAATCGAGGCAACTTACCTTCCCGCGAATAGATCTATAAAAAGTACGTGCGATTAAATTTCTTTAATATATAAAAGAAAATAAATAATATCTAATAATAATCTCTGTGTGTGCAGCTGAAACTAAATCAGAAGACGGAACGACACCAAGAGCAGCTGAAACTAAATCAGAAGACGGAACGACACCACGTGCACGTCGTCGCCCTGGTGAGTGCAGTCCATTCGGAGAGCCGACAGGGTATTATTCGCCCTTCCTGCAAAATATTCCGTCCATTCTCCGTCACCATTTTGAGTCCGGCTGCCATGAGAAGCACGGACATTATTAAATTAAGTTAGATTACAATTGTTTGACTTATTTATTGAAAGCCCTTGCTTTCTTCTGTCCCCTTTTATTGTTGCCGCTCCTTAGTGAGCGAGTGCCCCATCAGTCCATAGAACTGTGTAGGCAGGTAAGGGAGGGTATGAAAATTTAGTCAAAAAAAATTAAAAATGTCAGTTTATAAATATACCTAAAATAAATTGTATGGCACGCATAAAATGAACGTTTGCTAAGCGTTTAGTACTGGGGGGATGAAACGGTCTTAGCTGGCCAGAAGGGGCTCCACGACATGGGTGAAATCCGGAGCATGAGTAACACACCGTTGGGTGGGTGCGCAGTGGCCGTTGGGCACCTAAAGTTGTTGTTTTGAAATTTCGTCCCTTTTATAGTACCTATAGATAAAATTTGAAATCGTTAAATATATGTTCATGTATTTAATGTTGTTAAATTTTACTTAGCTGTTTGTGTTGTGAGACGTCATGGTGCAGGAATCGAAGTTCAATGATTATTGTGCGGATTGCAGGGCAGAGGGAAAAACTCCTCCCCAAGTGTAGCTGAACTACCCGGCACAGCCTTATCGAGAACAAGCAGTCCTTAACAATATTTTATTTGCTCACTATCTCAAGATGGAACTGTAACAGCTAGTGATGTCAAAACATCCAGCTTTGCAAACATCGAGGCTATCGATGTTTTTTAAAAAAAACCAATCACAATATCACGAAGCATCGAACATATAGAGTACAACGAAAAGTAGCTGCCGTGTGGTCTTAGGTTTATTATGACCCCCCGGCGAAGTGTTATACCACTAAGCATCGAACATATAGAGTACTCAAACAGCGGAAAATACTCATCTGATGCACTGCGGAGACTGGGACCCCTGAACACGAAGTGTTTCACAAGTGAGAAGGTGTTCTACCAAGAAGGGAACTTGGAAGAGAGCTGGAGCGTCTATGTTTAGTCTTGGGTACAACAAGGTGTTTCTTGGTGTCTTTACTATCAATTGGCATAACAGGCTTTCAAAAAAGTGAAAAAAATTCAATTGATGCTGGACGGAACCAGAAACGTGAAAGAGAAAAGCGTAGAAAATTGGACGAGCAGAAATTCATTGTTTTAACAATAAATAAGAATATTAAACAAATCGATCGGAAACTCTATCGAATCTATTGCGCGAGGAATATGTTGATAAATTACAAGGCAACACTTTTTGGAAAAACGTTGCAAAAAAATAATAGAAATATTATTTTATAAGTATCGATATATTTTATTGAGTAATTGAGTAATTATTGAAACAATTATTATATTCAGCATGAAATTCTGAGAAAAACACGCAATATAATTTATTTACAAATAATAAATTATATTGTGAAAAATAAATAAATACTTATTTAATATTAGGATATATTTTCTCAGACGGAGGAAAATATATTCGATTATTTTTTGCAATGTTGTAATATCACAACACAGTGCTCAATGAGACGATAAATAAAAGATAAGTGCACTAAGCAATGAACACATAGAGACGTGGTACCCCAGAGAAGAAGAAGAACAAAAGCACTCAGTACAAACAGTGCATAGCATCAATACTACTTCAGTCGCACAACGACAGCGATCGTTTACATGTGTGCGTGTATGTATGCACGGCCCGCGTATGAATGTATGCATTGCTTGTGAAGTTTGGCAATAGGCAAATGCTTCGGCCAGCGCGCTGGCAGCCTGGAGTCAATTTTGTGTTTCGGCGTCGAGAGCCTAGAGACTGACTACAGGGCTGTAGTGAGGGTTTTACGGGCCCCTGTGCAATACTTATCAGGGACTCCTACTTAAATTACATTAATTAATTAATATATTTGTGTTTACCAAAGGAATTAAATTTTACAAATATATCCGCATTAATAACATTCTTATGTTTGGTAACCATGAGCTCCTGACTGGTGAGAGCCCTTCTTGTACCGCGCTCCCTGCGCACTTTTAGCTACGGGCCTGGCCACCATGAAATCAACTGTGTGCTTGTTTTTGTCATCGAGAGCTAAGAGACCGAATTACAGTGAGCCACAATGGTTATTTGGCGGAAATTATTTTAACATCAGAAAACATATGTATTTATGTTTAATTTTAAAGAAGAGGGATTGAAAATTGATAATTATATTATATTTTGTAGAGCAAAGTTCTAATACCAAAAAAAAAGTTGTGATAATTATATTTTTTTTTTGTACATGAGTTTACCAATATTGACAAAATATATGAATTAAAATACAAAATTCGGAATACATAATATGTAATTACTAAAAAAAATTATCCTCATAGAACAAGACACATGTTTTCAAAAGTTTTAAAATTTTCGCGCAAAAAAAACATTTTTGGCCATTGTGCCTGTCTCTAGGCTCTCGACGCCGAAACAGAAAATTGACTTCAGGCTGCCAGCGCGCTGGCCGAAGCATTTGCCTATTGCCAAACTTCACTAGCAACGCATACATTCATACGCAGGCCGTGCATACATTCACGCACACATTGAAACGATCGCAGAGCGCAAAGAAATGCACCCGTACTCATCGTTCCGCTGTCGTTGTGCGACTGACTTGATGCCGATGTGCGCTTCTCGCGGTTTCTACCGAACAAAGCCGATCGCTCACTCTTGAAACACTTCGTGTTCAGGGGTCCCAGTCTCTGCATTGCATCAGATGAGTATTTTCCGCTGTTTGAGTACTCTATATGTTCGATGCTTAGTGGTTATACGCAGAGTTATATGAGTGAGCGTTCAGCTCTCTTTGGTGAGCAATCCAGAAACAGCAAACAGCGGCATCAAGTCAGTCGCACAACGACAGCGAAACGATGAGCATGGGAATATTTCTTTGCGCTAGCCATCGTTTCGATGTATGTATACTATGTATGCACAAGCTCGTATATAAATGTAGGCGTTGCTTGTGATGTTTGAAAACAGCCAAATGCGTCGGCCAGCGGGCTGGCAGCCTGAAGTCAATTTTGTGTTTCGGCGTCGAGAGCCTACAGACTGAGACACAGGGCTGTAGTGAGGGTTTTACGGGCCCCTGTGCAATACTTATGAGGGACTCATACTTGAATTACCTTAATCAATAAATATATTTGTGTTTACCAAAGGAATTAAATTGTACAAATATATCCGCATTAAAAAATTTTTGTTTGGTAACCGTGAGCCCCTGACTGTTGAGAGCCCTTCTGTGCCGCACCCTGGACACTTTTAGCTACGGGCCTGGCCAGCGTGAAATCAACTGTGTGGCCTCTGTGCCTCTGTCTAGAATCTCGCCGCCGAAACACAAAATTGACTTCAGGCTGCCAGCGCGCTGCCCGAAGCATTTGCCTGTTGTCTAAACTTCACAAGCAACGCATACATTCATATGCGAGCTTGTGCATATATAGCACACATACATCGAAACGATGGCTAGCGCAAAGAAATATTCCCATGCTCATCGTTTCGCTGTCGTTGTGCGACTGACTTGATGCCGCTGTTTGCTGTTTCTGGATTGCTCACCAGTGTTGCCAATTTAGCATTTTTCAGGATAGATCTGTCCGGATTTCAACAGCGTCTACGGAAAAAAATTGAAAACAGCCCCTATCCGGAAAACTGTCCTTTTTTTTGGTTTGTCCTTTTTCTATCCTTTATTGATTCTGATTAAATTGTTGCAAAATCATCCAAATTGGTATAAATTTATAATCAATATGAGCATTTTTTAAAAATGCAACCCTGTTGAAATGTCGTATAATCGATATATCGGCTTAGTTTTTGTGATGTAAAAAAGCCAAAAGAAGTTTATAAACAAAAGTTTCGAGACGCATGGCATGGATTTGTCGCGATGGGAAAGATCCCGATAAGGCACATTGGAGATACTTCAAATGCAGTATAAATCCCAAAATTGATCAGATCCGTGCGCATATGACTACAAAAAAACATGTGCAGAATACGGTGCCTTTTGAACAAACAAAATTAATTTCAAACCTACAGTACCCAATGAATTATGTTGTCAGGAAGCTGCACTGGCAATATTTGTTGCTCAGCACGCTGCCACACTGGTTTAAAGTTCGCAAATAAAAATTTATAAAATTTGCTTAAAATTTAAAGGGTCTATTTATAGTTTTTCCCGTTTTCATGTTTGAGGTATTTCTATAATTTTTTGACAGTTAAGCACCGAAAAAATATTAAATTAACACAGGCCCACAAAAAAAAAAAAGTTGCATGATCGGGGTAATCGGCATATGCAGTTATATGTATTGTGGGTCGCTGAATCCCCATCCGAGGTCAGAATTTCGCCATCACGTCTAGACTTCGACATAACCTCACAAAACTGAAAAACCTTAAAATATCCCCCAAAAGATATAGAATCCTGATTTGAGCATGCGATATATGTTTTATCATGTATTTTGTCCTTCTAAGTCCAAGTCCGAAATTAAAATTCAGGTAGCACGTCTGAGATTCGACTTAACCTCAAAAAACTTATCAAATTTTTGAAACTCCAAAAAATAATGGGGGTCATGATTGGGTCAGGCGATATATCTTTCTATATGTTTTTAGGCCTTCCGAATCTGAATCCAATGTCAAAATCAGCCAATCACGTCTGAATTTCAACCTAACCTAAAACATTTTTGAACAACTACCAAAATATTAAATTTTTTGTATTATTTACTAGGTGGAGTGAAAAGTAACCTCCTTGGGAATGAAAAAAACATTTATTTTAAAATGTTTTTTATTTTATTAAATTTTACCCCTTTGTAGGCCGATACACTTAATCCAGTGGAGCCATCTTTTGAAGTTTGAGAAGAGACTGTAATCTGAGGGAATCAAATCGAATGAAAAAGGGGGATAGGGAAGTAATTGAAGCCCCAAATAATTTGTTATGGCCAAAGTTTGGTTTCTCGTGTTTTTGGTCAGGAGCCAATTTCGCGGCACCTTTCGGCAGGATAAATATTTCAATTGAAAAATCTCGTTTAGAATATGGTTTGTGTGCTCAATACTGATCCTTGTGAGATTTGCTAGCTCACAAAATTTTACTTTCCTGTTTGCGAACATCATCTCATGGATTTTTTCGGCATTTTCCTCTGTGACCTCATCCGAGGGCCTGCCGATGCGGCCTTGATCGTTAGTGAAGTTGCGGCCACCATGAAACTCTCGAAACCAATATTTGACGGTGTAGTCTGATGGAGCATCAGCCCTATAATATTTATCCAAATTTTCTTTCGTTTCCCTCGCCGTTTTGCCTCTCAAAAAATAATGTTTTATGAGAAAACGAAAATCGTTTTTGTCCATACTGCACATGATGCCAAACACGTCAACGAAAATCAGCTGTCAAAAAAAACTACTGGCAGTGTCGCACGGGAATTTAGCATGGTTGCCTAAATATGTACGGACTACAAGGCCCTATAAAATTGTTTGCAGTAGTATTATATTTTGGCGGTCAAGGAGGTTATTTTTACTGCATTTGTGCTAATATGTGGAATTAAGTATTTAATTTATGTTTTTTATTAGTTAGAATACAGTCTTGAAGTAATAAATCATTACTCATATGAACCTATTCCGTATACTGATAAAATAATGATCAAAAGGGGGGTATATTCAAAAAGAAAGCTTCTATTATATTAAATTTGAATACACCTAAATTCAATATTAAAAAAAGTTAAAAATTTTGGAAGTGCTACCTGAATTTTAACTTCTGATTCGGACTTAGCACAAAATACATAATGAAATATATATCGCATGCTCAGATCAGGATTCTATATCTTTTGGGGGATATTTTAAGGCCTTTCAGTTTTGTGAGGTTATATCGAAGTCCAGACGTGATGGCGAAATTCTGACCTCGGATTCGGATTCAGCAAAATACATATAACTGCATATGCCGCTTACCCAGATCATGAAACTTTTTTTTTTTGTGGGCCTGTGTAATCTGTCGTTTTTTTCAGAGCCAACCTGTTGGCAACAATGTTGCTCACAAAAGAGAGCTGAACGCTGACTCATATAACACTTCGTATAACCACTAAGCAATGAACACATAGAGATGTCAAACAGCTCTGACACTGTTTGAGGCTGATTTTTCGGACCTGCTGCCCCAGAGAAGAAGCAGAGCAGAAGCATTGAGAATAATGACTTCGGCTGAACGCTCGACCGGGCAACTCGCTGTTCGGCTGGTGCAGCTCGCTGTTCGGCTCTTAGTACAAACAGTGCATAGCATCAAAACTGCTAATGTTACGCCCGAAGAGATAACTGAGGCGCTAAAGGAAAAGGGAAAACAGAAACAGGCAGCCGCAACCACTCTTCAAGATTGAGCTTGTACCAGAAAACAAGCATCTTAAAAAAAACGAGATGCACCCAATTTATAAACTCCAGCTTCTTCTGCACAGCAGGATCACAGTAGAAGAGCCGCATAAAATTCCCAAACCCCACATGAAGTGCATACAAAATTAGACATACAACAAAACTATAGGCCAACTGAGCAGCAAGAAACAAAAACTGAAGCTATGATGCAAGGCTTACAACAGAGCATGATGGAGTTTATGACATTTATGAGAACTACCATTCAAGACATAATGCGTAATCAAAACCTTTTGATACAAATGCTTGTAGCCCAACAACCAAAATAAATAATGGCTACCTTACGCATAGTTGCGTGGAACGCCATAGGCGTTTCCCAGCGCAAACTTGAGCTAGCTCAATTCCTACATGAGAAGCATATCGACGTAATGCTTCTTTCGGAAACTCATATCACAAGCAAATACAATTTTCAAATGAGAGACTACCACTTCTATGGCACAAATCATCCCGACGGTAAAGCACACGGTGGGACCGCCATACTCATAAGGAACCGTATGAAGCACCACTTCTACAAAGAGTTTGCTAAAAATCATCTTCAGGCTACATCTATAAACATACAGCTGGAGGACAACACTCACCTCACACTAGCGGCCGTATACTGACCCCCCCCCCACCCGTTTCACAGTATTGGAAGATCAATTCCTGGATTTTTTCCAAGCACTAGGGCCAGCAGGCGACTACAACGCTAAACATACTCACTGGGGATTGCGACCAAAAGGAAAACAGCTTAATAAGACTATAATAAAAGCCACTAATAAACTTGACCATGTTTCTCCTGGGAGTCCTACATACTGACCATCAGACCTCAATAAGCTACCTGACCTAATCGACTTTGCAGTTACGAGAAATATTCCCCGCACTTTGGTTAAAGCTGAATGTCTGCCAAATCTGTCATCTGATCACTCGCCTGTACTAAGTTACCTCCGCCGGCACGCAGAAAACGTGAAACCACTATACAGATTGACTTCACACAAAACAAACTGGCTCAGGTATAAAAAATATATAAGTTCACACATTGAGCTTAACCCAAAACTCAACACTGAATCTGATATAGAGAGCTGCACGTGTACATTGCAATCCATCCTTACAGAAGCAGCTCTTACTGCTACACCCAAAATCACAAACATTATAATTATTCCGAAAGTGACCAACGTACAAATCGAGCAACTCGTCCACGCAAAACGACGCTTACGCAGAGAATGGCAATCTTCCAGATCCCCAACTGCAAAACAAAAGCTAAAAGTAGCCACACGGAAACTGGCCAATGCTCTGAAACAAGAGGAGGAAGACGATCACCGCCGATATATAGAGCAACTCACACCAAACGGCACAAAACATAAGCCACTGTGGAGAGCCCATTACACTCTTCGCCCACCGACTGAAACCGTTTTACCGATAAAGAATTCCTCAGGCGGCTGGGCCCGTAGTGATGCAGACAGAGCCACCACATTTGCCGCTCACCTACAAAATGTATTCACGCCAAACCAGGCTACTAGCACACTCGCGCTACCGTCCTCACCCGTAAACTGCCACCAGCAACACACCCCAATTGTGTCCAAAAGAAGTAATTAAAATAATCAAAGACAATCTGAGCCCGAAAGAATCCCCCGGCTGCGACCTTATAACACCGGAAATGATCATCGAGCTGCCACATTCTGCAGTTCGATACATAACCCAGCATTTCAATGTTATCACCAAACTTGGTTACTTTCCACAACGATGGAAGAGATCGATTATCATAATGATTCCAAAGCCTGGTAAGGACCACACAGTCCCTTCATCTTACAAACCAATAAGTCTACTCCCATGTAATTCGAAACTATTCGAAAAATGCCTGCTGATCAGACCTAATCTACATCTGAGAACCCACAACATAATCCCAGCGCATCAATTTGGATTTCGCGAAACCCACGGAACCATTGAACAGGTGAATCGTATAACAACGGAAATAAGAACTGCATTTGAAAATCGAGAATACTGCACAGCGCTATTTTTAGACGTATCCCAAGCATTCGACAGAGTCTGGCTTAATGTTAAAAATTGAAACAGCTCTACCCGAAACAACACACACAAACTTCTAAAGTCTTACCTCTATGACAGAAAGTTTGCAGTGCGGTGCAACACTGCCACATCCACTGATCATAAAATTGAGCCAGGAGTCCCCCAAGGCAGCGTTCTTGGGCCTACCCTACACCTTATCTATACAGCCGACATCCCTGCAAATAGTCGCTTAACGGTATCCACATTTGCTTAGCCGTTAAAGGTCCCCAATCCAAGCTACAGCACAGCTGGCATTGCATCTCATAGATATTGAGAAGTGGCTCTCTGGCGAATAAAAGTAAACGAGCAAAAGACAAGATTGCCCACCACTCTTGTTAAACACCATACCACTCCCGAAAGCAAATGAGGTAACGTACCTAGGAGTACACCTTGACAGAAGACTCACATGGCGCAGGCACATTGAAGCCAAAAAAACTCAACTTAAACTCAAAGCCAACAACTTACACTGGCTCATCAACTCTGGTTCTCCGCTCAGACCAAGATCACAAGGTCTTACTCTACAATTCTGTATTGAAACCTATCTGGACCTATGGCTCACAGTTATGGGGCAATGCCAGCAACGGCAATATAGACATCATACAGCGAGCACAATCAAAGATTCTGAGAACCATCACTGGGGCACCGTGGTATGTTCGGAATGAAAATATCCAAAGTGACTTAAATATCCCACCAGTTATCACTGCAATTACGGTACTTAAGGAAAAATACCATAGCAAGCTTTACTCGCACCCCAACCACCTAGCGAGAGGTCTAACCCAGCTCAGCTGTCGTTCCCGTCTCCGGTGAAAGGACCTACCAACCCAGCGAAGAAATTTTTAGGGCCGTCTAATCATAGAACAGTTGGAAAAATAATACAACTGTTCAGAAAAAAACTTGTTATAGTTAAGATTTTTAAACTTATTGATAGTTCTTATACAAGAAGATTCAATAACTAAAAGCAAAGTAATAAAAAAAAAAAAAAAAATGTGTCTTGTTCTATGAGGATAATTTTACTTAGTAATCACATATTTATATATTTCGAATTTTTTTATTTTAATTCATAAGTTTTGTCAATATTGGTAAACTCATATACAAAAAAAAATATAATTATCACAATTTTTTTTTGATATTATAACTTTGCTCTACAAAATATAATATAATTATCAATTTTCAATCCCTCTTCTTTAAAATTAAACATAAATACATATGTTTTCTGATGTTAAAATAATTTCCGCCAAATAACCATTGTGGCTCACTGTAATTCGGTCTCTTAGCTCTCGATGACAAAAACAAGCACACAGTTGATTTCATGGTGGCCAGGCCCGTAGCTAAAAGTGCGCAGGGAGCGCGGTACAAGAAGGGCTCTCACCAGTCAGGAGCTCATGGTTACCAAACATAAGAATGTTATTAATGCGGATATATTTGTAAAATTTAATTCCTTTGGTAAACACAAATATATTAATTAATTAATGTAATTTAAGTAGGAGTCCCTGATAAGTATTGCACAGGGGCCCGTAAAACCCTCACTACAGCCCTGTAGTCAGTCTCTAGGCTCTCGACGCCGAAACACAAAATTGACTCCAGGCTGCCAGCGCGCTGGCCGAAGCATTTGCCTATTGCCAAACTTCACAAGCAATGCATACATTCATACGCGGGCCGTGCATACATACACGCACACATGTAAACGATCGCTGTCGTTGTGCGACTGAAGTAGTAT
>JAEIGL010000261.1:0-18107 GCA_018903715.1 Zaprionus davidi | reverse complement strand
TCTCTCTTTGTTTCCAACCAATCAGTACAGTTCACACTGTCTTTGCTATGATCGAGTTTGACACGTGACACCCTCTCTGCGCTCATCCTCTCACATTCACACACCCACTCTCTCTCGCTCAATCTTCGTCTGTTCACTTAGTGCTTCTTGTCTGCTGTATTTTCTGTTCCCCTGGTGTAATTTTTTGTGGTGAACCCAACCATCGGTGACGAGGGCACCATAAGGTTTTCTTGATTTCGTTCATAAGAACGAATATGCTAATCATTCGACATATAAATAAAAAACAAGTGTACAAAGGTATAATATAATTTATAATTTTATCCTAAATCGAATACATAAACAAAAACACTAGTAAGCTTTACATTTAGCTTTAAAAAAAAAAGTAACGGGATTTCCATTTTTAAGAACCGTTTTACACACAGTTTGCTAGCGGACGGCCAGTGTAACCAGGTTTCGAGTGTGACCACACCGAGCTGCCTGATTATGGTCTCACTGTATTTTCCCATACAAATTTTCAGTTAAAATGACCAGTGTGACCAGGTTTTCAACAGAAAAATCATCATTATTTTGCTGCATGACTACGGTTTCACCACTAAGCAATGAACACATAGAGACGTCAAACAGCTCTAAAGCTGTTTCCAGCTGATTTTTGGACCTAGTACCCCAGGAAAGAAGAAGAACAGAACAGCTGTTCGACACTCAGTACAAACTGTGCATAGCATCAAAACTGCTTCAGTCGCACAACGACAGCGGAACGATAAGCATGCGTGTAGGCAAATGCTTCGGCCAGCGCGCTGGCAGCCTGAAGTCAATTTTGTGTTTCGGCGTCGAGAGCCTAGAGACTGAGGCACAGGGCCGTAGTGAGGGTTTTACGGCCCCTGTGCAATACTTATCAGGGACTCCTACTTAAATTACATTAATTAATAAATATATTTGTGTTTACCAAAGGAATTAAATTTTACAAATATATCCGCATTAATAACATTTTTATGTTTGGTATCCGAGCCCCTGACTGTTGAGAGCCCTTGTTGTACCGCACACCCTGCACACTTTTAGGTACGGGCCTGGCCAGCGTGAAATCAACTGTGTGTTTGTTTTTGTCTTTGTCATCGAGAGCTAAGAGACCGAATTACAGTGAACCAAAATGGTTATTTGGCGGCAATATTTTAGCATCAGAAAACATGTGTATTTATGTTTAATTTTTTGAGAACATGGATTGAAAATTCATAATTATATTAAATTTTGTAGACCAAAATTATAATATAAAAAAAAGTTGTGACAATTAAAATTTCTGAATACATAAATATGTAATTACTAAATAAAATGATCCTCATAGAACAAGTCACATGTTTTCAAAAGTTTTAAAATTTTCGCTGCAAGATAACCATTTTTGTCCACTGTGTCTGTCTCTAGGCTCTCGACGCCGAAACACAAAATTGACTTCAGGCTGCCAGCGCGCTGGCCGAAGCATTTGCCTATTGCCAAACTTCACTAGCAACGCATACATTCATACGCGGGCCGTGCATACATACACGCACACATGGAAACGTTCGCACAGCGCAAAGAAGTACACGCACGCTTATCGTTCCGCTGTCGTTGTGCGACTGAAGCAGTTTTGATGCTATGCACAGTTTGTACTGAGTGTCGAACAGCTGTTCTGTTCTTCTTCTTTCCTGGGGTACTAGGTCCAAAAATCAGCTGGAAACAGCTTTAGAGCTGTTTGACGTCTCTATGTGTTCATTGCTTAGTGGTTTCACTGTGTTTACTTATAGTTTGTATTTGAAAGACCCGGAAACCGTACTGGTGCCTATTAAGTGATCAAAATATTTATTATAAATAAGTAATAAGAATAAATTGTAAGAAGTATACCCTTTCATAGGTTTTGAGTTGTAAAACCATTCGATATTTTCTACAATTTTTATTATTATTATTCAAAATATTTGTTTTTGATAATTTGATGTGGACATGTTAAATATTTGCCTTCATTGTTACAATGAAAACTCATGTTAAGTAATATTTCTGCAAATCATTAATTTTTTTAATTAGCCTTTATTACTATAAAACAAATATATTCATTGCATTAGCATTTGTATACTCTCGGTTTACTTTGCTAGAATTTTAAATTTCCGTAAATATTTGCCTTCATTGTTACAATGAAAACTCATGTTAAGTAATATTTCTGCAAATCATTAATTTTGTATTTACCCTTTATTACTAGAAAACAAAAATATACTCATTGCATTAACATTTGTATACTCTCGTTTCACTTTGCTAGAATTTTAAATTTCCGTGATGGCGCGATATTATCGATGGTTAACGAGTAAGGAAAGCAATAGTCGCGCGGCATGCGACAGTGGGATACCCTTGGACCTATGTTTCTATGTATGTAGGCAGATACAGATGCACATGCTTTGAAATTATTACCGACAGATGGCGCTCGAGCTTCGTGCTCGTCCGACTCCCTTGTAAACTGACATAAGCACTTGGTTTTATGTTTATTGTTCGATTGGATTGTTATTTAGAGAACACGTAGATTATTCATTCAGCTTAGTATATGTTAATGTCCGAAATTTGTATCTTTTATACAGCGTTTACAAATTGAATTCAAAAATTAAATTTGATTTGCGGGGGCGGTGGGCGGGGGGCGCCTAACATTTGAAATAAACTTGATCAGCTTATCGTACACAAGAGTCTTCCTGCCAAATTTGGTAACTCTAGCTTTTATAATACAATAGTTGAGATTTGTGCGTTCACACACACATGAAGATAAACACACAGACAGACATGGCTCAATCGATTCGGCTTGTGATCCTGACCAAGAATATATATACTTTAAGCGGTCTCCCACGCCTCCTTCTGCCTGTTGTATACATTTGCACAAAGTTAGTATACCCTTTTTGACCATTTTCAATGGTCGAAGGGTATAAAAAACGCCATCGAGGGTGCATGATAGACTCCTCCCTTGAATATTATTGATATTATCAACGATGGTTTTATAGATCTACAGAGGGTATATTAACTTTGTCCAGGAGTTTAAAACGCACTTTAAAAGACATCTCCGACCATATAAAGTAATATACATTTATATATAAGTTAAGCAAGACTATTTCTTGCTTGTGTTGTTACGGCTCCCGTAGCCGCATACCTCACCTAGTAAGTATATGGAGCATTCCAAGTGTTCTTCTGTGTCGTCGATTTGTTCTGTAGATAGGTTCCCCAAATGAAGTCAAGGGTTGTGTTAAAGAACCGTTTTCATTGACTTTCTAATTAATTTTAACAATTACGGTTTGTGATTTTGAGAGCTGTACGTCCAATGTGGCTGACAGTAGGCGATGGAAGAGGAAGAAAGTGGATGACAGTAGGCGATGGAAAGAAAAAACTAGCGATGATTCCCAGGATATCGATTACAGATTAATATCTAGTAAATAAAGATTTAAGTAAATGTGATTGGCAAATTCAAGGGTCTCCATAAATGCCTTCTAGCATCGGTGCTGAATCTCTCCGGAGCTCCTGCTCCAGTGCTGAATGCGGCGTTTGCATACAGCGGGGGGAGCGCGTGTAAGAGCGGCGGTCAGTAGGGGAAAGATACTTAGAGAGAGTTCATAACTTATATATAATTACACGTCCGCGGTTCAAGGTTATCAAAAAAAATATATTCTCATTAGAACCAAAGAACTTAAGTGGTACGCGGAGACAATTCGTGTCTTACAGTTGAAGGCGGAATTAAATCAGAATCTATGCTACAAATTGAACGCTTTGCAAACCCTTGGCTGAGTCTTATTTACTTCTATGTTGAGCGTACATAAGGCTCTCTTTTATGTTTATGCACTATCTTGAGTGGATCGCGCATGGGAACGGATCAGCAGTTTTGAATGTTTACAATTGATCAGAGTAGGCTGATTTGTTATTGTCGCCGAATTTGGGACTGCGGATGTTTATGTCTAAGTAGGCTGGGGTGGTTGTGATGCAATAAATAAATATTTGACTTATATGCTAAGTACAAGTGGTAAGTTGATATATGTAAGTGGTTTTGGTTGTGAGTGTATGTGAGTGTGTATGTGCGGTCAAGTGGTGCACTATGGTACATATGTTACTTCCCCATCCTTAAAAAATTAGCCTGCCCTCAGGCGGATAAACTAGGATACAATATAGGGTTTATGTTATTATCATTTGCTATTACGTCATTGTTTACAATATTTGGGGGTTCTGTAGGAGTGGGAACTTGTATTTTGGATTTGATTATGATTTTCTTAGGTATACTCTTATATTTGTAGATAAAATATTATTATTAAAATATTATTATTATAATTAATACAATTATTGACGTTATTATTATTGTTTGAAACGTATTTTTTGTTTTTATTTCAACAATTTCTTTTGTTTGAATGTACGTTATTGTTCACATAAACTATTTGTGTGTAATCAAGTATTGTATTTAATATTAAAATATCATCGATTTCAATTGAACAGTTAGAAGCTTTAATTAAATTATCTCTCTCTATTATTATTTCCTGATTTATACAATTATGGTTAACTATGGTTTTTGGCAAATTCCATGTTAAGAGAATGTTAGGTATTTTTGTGCGTTTTTGTATATCTACATTCTGTATTTGCTTCATTGAGAATACCTGTTATACATTTGCTAAGAAAGTTTTATTGTTCTGAACAAAATATTTGTCGTTTACATTTTCCATTAGGATATTTTTGTTGATATCGGGATACGGTACTATTGTGAAAATTGGTGTTTTTATAATATCTTTTGGGATATGGGAAATTAAAATAATTTCGTTTGTGTCAGTTTTTAACCAAGTTGAAGTTGTAATATTTAGAACTTTTTCTGAGTTTATATTTGTTAAATAGTCATGTTTTAATAGCTTGGGGTTAAATATGCCAAGTCTCGTTAGCTGCATTCCTAATTCAATATCTTCTATATACTCTGTAAACTGTTGAAGGTTGAATAACAAAGGCCCACAAAAAAAAAAGTTTCATGATCTGGATAAGCGGCATACGCAACATAGCAAAACACCAGACATTCGACGCCTATGCCCAGCGCACAAGTTACAAGTTACGGTACCTCGGTACCCAGACCTCAAACACTTGGACACATAACGGTGCCTCGGTACCCAGAGCTCGCGCATTAGCACATTTTTGCACAAACAACAACAACAAACAGCGAAAACTCGCGCATGAACAACGGCACAAGCAACGGCACAGCGACCAAATTTTTGGCAGCGGCGCCAAACAAACGGCGACGCTAAGTCAGTAGCGACACTAAGTCAGCAGCGACGCTCAGCCCGCAGGTACGCCCAGCCGGCCGCGACGCTAAGTCAGCAGCGACGTCGGACATGCAATGCAATACGAACGGCGCCGTGCATGTGACGAAGTGCGAGCAGAGTCGCAGCAGCCAGGCAAAATCGGCCGAAGGCAGCAACGACATGCAAGCAGCGGCGTCGGGTAAGCAGCGACGACATGTACGCAGCAGCGGCGACATGTGCGTAGCGGCGAAATTAGGCCAATGCCAGTCGATCGAGCGCAGTCAAAAAGATAAGAAGCAAAAGCTCTCCCACGTGGGATAAAACCAAGTGCCAGTCAAGTGCAACACAGTGCAAAACAAGGACCAAGGACCTCACCAACTAAGATGAATCCTGTCGCAGGACGAGAAAGGTCAGCCTGAAAGAAAAATAATAAAATATCGAGTGCAAAGATTTTAAAGCTAACATAGATGGTGCGAAGTAGGCAGGAAGGCAGGGCCTAACTAAACATAAGAAACCAGCGCTAGGAAAACATAGATAAAATGAATAAAGCATATTATTAAATATTTAAATGAAACCCACCCGCAGGGATTATTCAAAATATACCCTGTGAAACATTCTTCCCCTCTAGTGCAGTGCGAAAAAGTGTCGTGTACGTGTGTGCCTGTGTGAGTGTGTATTCGCAGAGTAGTGCTGTCTGGTATGCCGGTGCTCCGCTGACCAGTAGGCGACTCTGAGCGTACACACGCACCGTCCGTGTCGTGAGTGAACGTTAGTGACGAGTGGGTGCGTGAGCGTGTGCTCTAACGAGTTGCGGCGTGGTGCAATACACCATCAAGCGACTTGTGGGAGTACGGGCGAAGATACCTGCGGTTACGGGCGTTCCGCATGGCCAACGGCCACTCGTGATTTGTGTCGTGAGTGAAACGTCAGTTTGCAAGCGGGTGCACGAGCGTGTGCTTTAACAAGTTGCGGCGTGGTGGAATACACCGCAGAGCGACTTGTGGAAGTACAGGCAAAAGTACCTGCGGCCACGGGCATTTCTGCACGACCGGCGGCTGATCGTGAGTCGTGAGTGAGGCGCCAGTTGGCAAGTGGGTGCGTGAGCGGGACTCTAACGAGTTTGCGTAGTGGTGGAATACATCACTGAGCGGCTCGTGGGAGCACACGCGAGAACACCTGCGGTCACGGGCGTGCTGCACGACCAACGATCGACCGTGAGAGGCGTCGTGAGTGAGCGATAGCTGACAAGTGTGGTGCGTGAGCGTGCATTTTACCTAGTTGCGAATGGTGGAATACACCAACGAGCGACGGGGAGCGCAAGCGAAAGCACCCGCGGTCACGTGCGTTCCTCACGATAGTCAGCCAGCCAGGCACGCGTGACACGCAACACGCGCACGTCAAACGGAACACGTGGTAGTAGAACCCATGTGGAAATCCACGCGGCCAGCGAGTACATGTGCATGACGTGGACCACGTGTGTCTCCTATACCCTGTAATATCCCAGTAGGGTATGACCTGCTAGTAGCGTTTCTCTTGTTGAGGTCATAATAGTCCTAGTTTTATATAAATTTTCTGTAAAGACCCTGGCGAGACTGAGATATGTACCCCAGCCTGAGAAAACATTCTTACAGTAGATGTAAGCAGCTAAACACTAGCATGGAGAGAGCGGCAGAACAAATCCGAGACAGCGCAGCAGAACACCGGCATGGAGAGAGCGGCAGAACGAAGACGAGGGAGCGCAACAGAACACCAGCATGGAGAGCGCGGCAGAACGCAGGCGAGAGACTGCAGCAGAATACCAGCATGGAGAGCGCGGCAGAACAAAGCCGAGAGAGCGCAGCATGCCAGCAGAGGGATCGCAGCAGAACGCAGCGGAGCAGAACAACAGCCGAAGGAGCGCGACAGAACACCTGCAAAGAGAGGGCAATGCAACCGCAGCAGCGCAGCACCCGAAAGAGCGTGACAGCCGAGCCGAATGCATGAGAGTCAGGTAGCGGAGAGGGGAGGAAGCTACGATGCACTTGCGTCGCCGCAAAGTGTGTGGTCGGCTTAAGCTCTGCGACTGCGCTGCCCATAATATAACGCCGACATTTGGAGACTGGGTAAAATTTTGGCGCGAAAACAATAATTAATTAAGTGGTGACGCTGAAAACCGACGGGCGCAAAAGTCGCGAAAAATAGAACTGACAAGTGTTTGGACAAATCCCACAAGGAAGACAGAAGGGATCCGGAGGAAAACAACAAAGGAGGACGCGTGGAATAAGGGGAGCGAGCCACTTGTTGGCCGACTTGTTAGGCAGGGCCCGTTTGCGGGCAAGATAATGTAACGGTGCATAGGTAGGGCAAGGTCAGGAAACAAAAGTGAAAATAAATGAAAATAAAGACAAAAGGTTGTGTTGCATGCAATGGGGCAAAGGCGCGTGACTGCCGCGAGCGGGCGTACACGTGCATGCGTATGAGTGTGCGCGTGCAGAGGCGAAGAGGTGAGACTACGTGGTCCAACTGTTCCAGAGTTCCGCTGGTGCGCCAGAAGGTCAATACCCAGCGCATACAGTGGAATCTCTGGAACAGCCGCAAGTCGGTGATCTCGGTAGTTGTTGGTCGATACCCGGCTCCGAGATCAACCGAGAAGCGGAGGCGGCCGCTAGTCGCACGTCAATAGCTTCTGCAGGCTATCACCGGCACAGCGAGTGCACGTCGCACGTGGGGCATCCAGCCGGCCACGCCGTCTGAGAGAACACCATGTGTTCGTCTTTGTAGTGACCCCCAACTCAGAAGGCCACTTTCCTTCTTTCGTCTCAGGTCTCAGCAATTTACAAATTTTCCTGTAAAGGGGCTCTGGCGCGACTGAGCTCATCTCAGCCGAGACACTACCTTACAGGTGGCGCCCGAGCAGGGACCCTGAGACAAAAGCCAACATCTACGAAATTTGGAAGGTTATAGGTGGCTTAAAGAACCACGAGGCCGACTGAGGGACCAAGGGAGTGGGGCTAAACGAAACATAACTTATTGCCGTTAATGGTTACCTTGTGCGTATACGCCCACCCAGACACACGAATACACACACAGACAGACAGACGAACAAGGAGGGAGTATGGAGCCAGAGTTCCGAGCAAGGGAAACAGAGACAGGGTCATAGAATAGGGCACGGACGAGACAAAAGACAGAAGGAATAGGTATAAGCAAGGCGGAGAGCAGAGTTTAGGCTTAGCAAGGAAATAGTTTAAGCAACGCAAAGGCAAGAGTTAGGATTAAGCAAGGTTAAGATTAAGTAGGGGCAAGGATAATGACGGACGACAGGGACACGAAGGATAGACAGGGGCAACGCCAGGAACGAGGAGAACAGTACATTTTTAGACACGAGGCCCCGTAGAGAGACGCCTAGCACCACACTTCTCGCCTCGTACAACTCGACGAAAGAGGGACCTGCCAGGTCGCCATTGGGGGGGTGAGCGAGCCGAAGTCTACCGCGAGACACGATCGGGCCACCCGAAGCCCGACAATTGGGTATATGAACAGACAATAAAAAAAGGATCCTCCGAAAACATCCTTTAGTGTAGTTTAATAACGAAACAAGCCTGCAACGTGAACAGACAATAAAAAAGGATCCTCCGAAAAACATCCTTGAGTGTAGTTTAACAAAGAACAAGCCTGTAAGCCTGTGAATAAACAATAAAAAGGATCAACGTGGTTAATTAAGGTTGGCGTCCGCTGGATATCCTTCCGACGCAAGAGCAAACTACTAGGGCCCAAAACAACCTGCAAAAAATTTGGGAGCGATCGGATAATGTTTAATGGCCGCCAAATCGCCCCAAAGTTGGAAAATTTGGTTTATATGGAAAAATTACTCATACGTAAACTTTTTTTTTGTCTAACTTTTTTAAAAATGGTTTATGACTATGTTGGAGCGCTGTAGCTTTAAACAATAGATTAAGATAAAAATAGATTGAATTACATTGAAATACATACAATACATAGAAACATAAATTGAAATAACATAACATGTAAAAAGAACAACACTTATACACTGTTAACGCTTCGGTTGTTTAATCCGCTGCAAAGAGGCCAAAGAGAGTAGCTAATTTACAATAAAGTCAGTCTGACTTCGATCTTGAGCAAATGAACTGCGATAAACATACACATCAATAATCTTTTAATACCGGGTCGAATTCGTTTTTGTTAATTTCATATCTGAAAAACTATTCAGAGTTTGCATTGGCGCCCGAGCAGGGACTTCGGTATTATTCTTTTTGAATTTCGTTTTAAATTATTTGAGGTGTAAATTCGGTTTTCGCGTGTTTAAGTGCCAAGAGATGTCAAGCCGCTCATCAAGGGAAGTGTCTATGGAATCCACCAAAAGCTACGAGGTAATCTGCACCATAAATTGAGTTCTTTGTGTCGCCCCGCAATTGTGCGAGAATCTTAAATTATTGGCCAAACACAAATTATTGTGTAGTATGATTGTGCACCTTAATATATATATGTACATACATGTATAAAGTTACATAAAGTTTACAAGAGTCTCAATTATTGGTGTCAGTGAGTCTTAAACGAACATATGTGTGTGCTTATTTGCATGTATAGATATATACATATACATATATATATATAAATTAACTAATGCCTTTGAACTAAAACAAACAAATATGGTAAAGCAACTGCACATTAGTAACATATTGATATTCTATTTTCGGAATTTGCTGGTTACATTGGTATTGCAGTTTCAAAGTCGCTTATTCGGTTATTGACCACTGATCGTGGTCCATTGAGTGTTCCGTTAGGTCGTGGAGCCGTCTGTTCCGTTAATTGTTTGCCTTCTCAACTGAGCACTTACATCTTACGTAGCTTATACCCTGTACACATAGGTAAAGGGGTATATAGGTCGAACAGTTAAATTGTACATTGAACATTAATTGTTCTTGTTGATTGCTGGATATCATTTAGTATTTATTCCCATTAAAGTTGGAAGCTTGTAAAGTTAAGTTATTAATCATGGGCAATGAAGAAGATTCCAAACCAGCAAGCAGCTCTAAGCGTATGGCAAATCTGGTTCAAGCATTAGATCGCCTGAAATTCGATATTGAGCGCATGAAGACTTCGTTTGAGCAAAAAAAACAATATCTTTCGAAAAAACACAGCTCGAGTGTCGTCTTGAGATATTACAAGGATATATTGAAAAGGCAATGGGCCTACAAACTCAACTAGAGAGTTATGATCCAAGTGGTGTCACAAGAGGGCCGCTGGAGGATTTGTGTGTTGCCACCAAAGCCTTGTATTTAAATGCTGTTAAGCAAAACAGGCCTGAAGTGTGCACTGTTACTGCTAGTACAAGTCATCATGCTCAATTGCCAAAAATGTCTCTTCCAAAATTCAGTGGCAAGCATTCAGATTATAGGAATTTTAGGTGCCTTTTTAATACATTAGTTGATGCCGATCACTCATTATCGAGGGTAGAAAAATTTAATTACTTGCTATCATGTCTATCAGATGAAGCGTTAGGAGTGGTGAAACCATTTCAATTGTCAGACAGTAATTATCAAAAGGCGTTGGAAAGTCTTGATGCTGTGTATGATAATAAATGCCTCATCTTCTTTGATACTGTATCTCAACTGTTCGAATTGCCAAGCATGACCAAGGCATCGCCAGGAGGTCTGCGATCAATTATTGACACAGTTTCTGCCATTTACTCATCGCTGTTGTCGCTGGCAACTGATAAAGACATTGCCAACGCTATGATTATCCATATGGTCATGTCTAAGGTGGACCAAGTGACCAAGTCTAGATACGAAGAACAGCTTGATTACGACAAGCTGCCTTCCTGGTCTGATTGCGCCACTCATTTAAATAGGCGCTATCAATATTTAGCAGCAGAAGAGTCAACGAAGGCGAAAGGCAAGCCTAAAGATAATTCAAAGGGGCATAGTAAGGCTTCGTTTTCGTGTGCACAGGGCAACCAAGACTTGCAGAAATCTACCAAGAAAACAGGATTCAGTTGCAATTATTGTCAGAGCCTGGAACACAAAATTGATTCGTGTCCCTCCTTTAGCTCTATTTCTGTGACAGACCGTTTTGCATTCGTAAAGGCTAATAAACTATGCATCAATTGTTTACATAGTGGCCATATGGTTTCAAATTGTAAAGCTTCAAAGTGTCGGGTGTGCACAAAGTCTCACCATTCCCCACTTCATAGATATGAGTCAAGAGATCACCCAATTTCTAGTGCCGCATACACAGGTCATGTACTTAGCACTGACCAAGTTATTTTAGCGACGGCGAGTGTTCATGTCAAGGATCGATTTGGCCAAGTACACGTGGCCAGAGCCTTGTTAGATTCAGGATCACAAATTAATTTTATGTCTGAATCTTTGGCGCAACAATTAAGATTGCAGCGAGAAAGGTCAGCACTAAGCGTCATAACAGTAGGCAAATCAACTACAGCAATCAAATATAAAGTATCCGCTTATGTCCAGTCTCGCTTAAATTCGTATGGCTTTTCAACCGATTTTTGGGTATTAAATAATATATCTTCGTGTCAGCCTGGGCAAATGCTGCCTTCTGACAAATGGAAAATACCTGCAAACATAGAGTTGGCCGATCCAGAGTTTCATAAACCTGCAAAAATTGATTTGTTGCTAGGAGCGGAAGCATTCTTTGATTTGCTGTGCGTCGGGCAAATTAAATTAAGTGCAGAGCTTCCTTCAATCCAAAAAACCTTGTTCGGGTGGATTGTATCTGGAAAATATAGCGGGGAATTAAATCATCGACAATTGAGCTGTAATATAGTAGCTCAAAAAATGGAATGTTCTCTCGAGTCATTGGTGGAACGGTTTTGGGAGTTAGACAGAACACCAGATGAGTCGAAGGCTGCACATAGAACAGCTGAACAAAGAGAGTGCGAAAATATTTTTAGTCGCACTGTCCAACGTTTGCCTTCGGGCCGATTTCAAGTCAGGCTTCCATTCAAAAAGGATCCTAGTATACTTGGCATGTCATTTCAAACGGCCGAAAGGCGTTATCTCCAACTCGAACGCAAGTTAAGTAAAGACGATGCACTGTCAGATATGTATCATACATTTATGAAAAAGTACAGAGATCTGGGTCATATGTCTATTATCGAATCTACTCCCCCAAGACAGCATTATTACATTCCCCATCAATGCGTCTTGAGACCTGAAAGCACCTCAACCAAACTTCGAGTTGTGTTTGATGCTTCAAGCAAAACATCAACAGCTGTTTCATTAAATGAAACTCTCATGGTTGGGCCGACAATTCAGAGGGAGCTTTACTTAACATTGCTAAATTTTAGATTAAATAAATTCGCTGTAACAGCCGACATTTCCAAAATGTATCGCCAAATTGACCTTGCTGATGAAGATCGCAATTTCCAGCTAATTCTTTGGAGAGAAAAAAGCTCGCAGCCAGTGCAAACGTACAGACTTAATACGATAACATATGGCACAGCATCTGCACCGTTTTTGGCAATTAGATGCCTATTTGAATTAGCTGAAAATTGCTTACAATCGCATCCAGTAGCAGCAGCTGTCATAAAAGATTGTTTTTATGTAGATGACATGCTTGCTGGCGCTGACACATACAAAGGTCTACAAGAAATTAGCCAACAAGTCAAAGAAGTTTTACTATCAGGAGGTTTTCCATTGGCAAAATGGGCTTCGAATCATCCAAAGTTGTGCACTGATGAGGGCGAAAAGGTATTGAAGGTCGACGAGACAAGCTCAGTGAAAACTCTCGGCATACGGTGGGCACCTAGTGTGGATGAATTTAGATACAATCTCGAGGTAGATGAATTTACATTGTTAAAGCCGACGAAGCGCAACATTTTGTCAGTTGCTTCTCGACTTTTCGATCCCCTTGGATTGCTATGTCCACTTATCACAAAAGCAAAAATTCTGCTGCAAAAATTGTGGAAACAGAAACTAGATTGGGACGAGACGATTCCTGCTTATCTTCATACAGAGTGGATTCAGTTTATAGATACTTTACGTGATCTCAGCAGAATAAAGCTGCCTCGATACGTCTGTAAGAGTCAATACAACCAATTTGAAGTTCATGGCTTTGCAGACGCTTCGAGTGACGCTTACGGATGTTGCATCTACGTATGTACACGGTATGAAGATGAAGTAGAGACGGTGTTGCTAACAGCAAAATCTAGAGTCGCTCCGTTGGCAACTAAGACTATTCCTCGTCTTGAGTTGTGCGCTGCGCATTTGCTAAGCACTGTGTGGGAACAAATTGCCCCTGTTCTGTCCAAATTTAAAATAGACAGCGTGAACTTTTGGTCTGACTCTCAAGTGACCCTCTATTGGTTAGAAAGAGAGCCAGCGTCATTATCTACCTTTGTAGCTAATAGAGTTGCTGAAATTCAAGAGCGCTCTAATCATGTTATATGGCGACATGTACCGACTGAGTCAAATCCAGCTGATATTGCATCTAGAGGTGCATGTATAGATGAGCTTATTAAATCATTATGGTTTACGGGTCCAAGCTTCTTACATGACACTGCCGAGAATTGGCCACAACTCCATAAGTTTGAGATCTGCGCAGAAGTACAAAGTTCAGAAAACAAAAAATGTGTTTCAGTTCACAAAGTAGTTTACGAACAGGCAACATTTAATAGAATTTTAGAACTAATTGAACAACGATCTTCCTTCTCTAAAATTATTCGAATAGTAGCGTATGTCATGCGGTTCTGCTACAGAAAGTATCGACCCAATTCTCATGTCGTATCGGCCATTGAAAGAAGACTTGCCTTTTGGAAAATAGTGCAAGTAGTGCAAGAACATAGATTTCAACGAGAACTATTGCTTCTTGAAAAATCGCACGTTTTACAACCCAGTATTCAGTCGTTAAACCCCTTCATGCATGAATTTGATGAATCTGGCATACATTTCAAAGTTATTCGTGTAGGTGGCAGGTTGCTGCAGAGTAACATTCCCTACGATGCGAAATTTCCTCTTTTGTTGCCTCGAGACGAAACTTTCGTCAAGATATTTGTGCGTAATCTGCACATTAAAAATTATCACGCTGGCCCAAAAGTATTGATGGCACTTTTGAGACAGCAAATTTGGCTAATAAACGCACGAGAAATGTGCTCAGCAGTTGTTCGTAACTGCGTGCATTGTTTCAGATATAAGCCAAAATTATTAGGCCAAATCATGGGCAACTTGCCTGCAGACCGTCTGAGAGAAGGTCGCCCATTCAGAGTTTGCGGTGTTGATTTTTGTGGGCCATTTTATGTAAGCTACAGATTGCGCGGTAGACCCCCAGTAAAGGCGTATGTCGCTGTGTTTGTTTGTTTCACGTCAAAGGCTGTTCACCTTGAACTTGTAGTTGACTTATCCACTGACGCGTTTTTAAATGTCTTTAAAAGGTTCGCGGGCAGACGAGGACTGCCGGAGAAGATTTACAGCGACAATGCGACCAACTTCGTAGGAGCGAGCAACGTACTGAAGGATCTGCAAACAGCGTTCGAGAAGCAAAAGGAGGAACTTCAGGACTACGCCGCGGAGAGAGGAGTGGAGTGGATCTTCATTCCACCCAGAGCGCCACACTTCGGAGGACTGTGGGAGGCGGCAGTGAAGGCCGCGAAGCATCGGCTGGTGAGAGGGGCCGGAAACGCCAACCTCACACACGACGAGCTCAACACACACCTGGTCGACGTCGAAGCGCTGCTGAACTCCAAGCCACCGACCGAGAGCAGCAATCCCAACGACGGCGAGCCACTAACGCCAGGCCATTTGTTGCTAGGTCAGGCTCTAACCATGCAGCCGCGCGAATACGCTCCAGGAATGCCTTGCAACATGGCAAGCAATCCATCCTTAAAGCGGTGGCGGCAGCTGTCGGAACTCAAGCTGCGGTTTTGGCACAGCTGGTCCAGGGACTATGTGCTCAGCCTTCAGCAGCGATCACAATGGACAACAGAGGCCAACAACTTAGAGGTGGATCGCATGGTGTTGATACACGAGGACAACACACCGCCCCAGAAATGGCATCTAGGGCGCGTCACCCGAGTCATCGCGGGAGACGACCGCAAGGTCCGAGTGGCAGAGGTGCAAACCGCAACCGGCATCGTTAAAAGAGCAATCCACAAGCTGGCTCCAATCCCATGGATCAAAGAACTGCAGTCCTTTAATGGTGGCGGAATGTTGGAGCGCTGTAGCTTTAAACAATAGATTAAGATAAAAATAGATTGAATTACATTAAAATACATACAATACATAGAAACATAAATTGAAATAACATAACATGTGAAAAGAACAACACTTATACTCTGTTAACGCTCGTATTTGCTTCGGTTGTTTAATCCGCTGCAAAGAGGCCAAAGAGAGTAGCTAATTTACAATAAAGTCAGTCTGACTTCGATCTTGAGCAAATGAACTGCGATAAACATACACACCAATTATATTTTAATACCGGGTCGAATTCGTTTTTGTTAATTTCATATCTGAAAAACTATTTAGAATTTTCAGACTATAACATTTTGTTTTCTGTTTATATATAAAAAAAAATGATTTTTTGTTCAAATCAAAAATCAAATCATCAAATACGGGATCTAAATTAGGAGCAACTGTCTTTCTTCAAAAATTTTTATTTAAAAAGCTTCTTCAATTTCCTTGCCGACATCACATATATGAGCTTATTTTGAAAAGTGTTTTTGAGTTGAAGTATGCCTTAAGCAGTGCTCCCGAGGTACTTTTGGGGGGGGGAAAATTTTTTTCTCCCGTTGTACTTCTTCTTTATTTGACACGCTAACACAGAATGCCTCTCTTCGTCTTAAAGTTAGTTTTACATTCGTTTTACATAAGCTTAACATATTTATCGTGTTGTATAAGTATCGATGTACATAGGCTTAACATAGTCATTGTGTTATGTAAGTATCGATATACATAGGCTTAACATAGTTATCGTGTTGTATAAGTATCGATGTACAGTGTGACCCTCTACCAGCCTACTACAATTCGGCCATCCTGACGATAAGGATCCCCTGATCCTGGTTTCTTATGAGCTAAATATTCATGTTGTAACAATATGTTCGTTTTTTATGGTAAACTTAACAAAAAACAGTAATTAAGTATTCTTTAAGAATTTGTTCGTTTTCCTATCCAAGGTCTTATGTTTTGAGCACTCCATACACCCTTGTAAGGATTTCGAGAAACTTGAAACCCTTCAACATCCTTTAGCAAGAATCTGTCATTACGAAGTATTTTAGCAATTACGTAGGGACCTTTGTTTTTTGGGATCAACTTCCTAGCAACTCCCGCAGTACTGTCAAAATTTTTTACCATTACGTAGTCTCCTTTACTATAATCCCTTGGCTTTTCTTTGTTTTATCGTAATATGTTTCGTTATACGCCTGTGCTCGATTTTGATTCTCCATTGCTTTTTTCTAATTTCCTCTACATTTTCTACCTGAACTGTGTCGTTAATTTCTTCTAATTTCTCCCTAAGTTCATCAATAATTTGACCTTTCTGCTCTACACCAAAAAGCATTTTACTAGGAACTTGTTTAATACTTCTGTGTACGGTGTTATTGAGTGCATATTCTACTTGTTCGATTACATTATCCCAGTGTACACCATTTTCAGGCTCAGTTAACTTTGCTATCATTGGCCCTATAGTCCTGTTTATGCGTTCCACTTGTCCATTTGCTTGTGGAGAACCTGTTGCAATTTTCAGATGTTTGATGTTTGTTTCTGTTAGAAATTGTGCGAATTCGTTAGATGTGAAACAACTACCTCTATCTGAAACTATACATTTTGGTTTGCTATACGCCCTAAAATAATTGGATAAAGCTTTTAGAACTTCTTTTGTGTTTGTTGTTTTTGTTGTATACAATCTAACAAATTTCGTAAAACCATCTACTATTAGAAATATGTGCTTATTCGCTCTTCCTGCCGCTACTGGTCCGTAATGGTCGATGTGCAATAATTCAAACGGCTTATCACCTTTAGGAATGCTGTGTAAGAAACCTTCCGATTTTCCAGAGTTTGGAGAAAATGCCACACATTTTAGGCAATTCTCAATGTGATTTTTGCATTTTTCCTTGATGTTTTTGAACCAATAACTTCTCGAAATAGCATCTATCATCTTATCCCTGCCAATGTGACCAAGTTCATTATGGTATTTGTGCAAAACGTGATTTTCCATATCCTCAGGGACAAAAAATAATAAACGATCGTCATTTGTTTTTCTGTACACGACGCCATTTCTCATCTCAAAAAGTTTGTGCTGATTTTTTTCTAATTCTTCCTTAATTTTCTGTATTTTTAAATCTTTCGATTGGCAGATTAAAAGATTGTCTTCAAAACTAGTGGTTTCTACAACCAAAATATTGCATCTACTCAGAGCATCTACGTGTTGCATTTTTGTTCCGGATCTATGAATCAGTTCGTAATCATAATTTTGAAGTTCAAGTGCCCATCGGGCGATTCTAGGATTTAACTCGACTCTGTTTAATGTAAGCGTTAAAGAATTGCAATCGGTTAGTATCTTGAAATGTCTCCCTTGTAAATAGATTCGAAATCTGCGCAGGGCGTAAATAATCGCCAGAGTTTCTAGCTCAAAGCTGTGATACTTTGCCTCAGTCTCTGTACTTCGCTTTGAAAAATAGAATACGGGATGGAGTTTTCCATCTTCTTTCCTTTGCATTAAAACCGCACCAAAACCCAAAGCACTTGCGTCGCAATGCAATTCAACCTCATCTTTATGATTATAAATAGCTAAAACGGGTGCTTCTATCAGTTTTTTCTTTAGGTTCAAGAAACAGTCCAGCTCTCTTTGCTCAAATGAAAATTCTTTGTCTTTCCTTATAATGTCGTAAAGTGGTTTTGCTAG
>JAEIGL010000108.1:0-53900 GCA_018903715.1 Zaprionus davidi | reverse complement strand
CAGTCGACTTGAAAGATTCGATTATTATATTTAAATTAAAGTTAGATAAAATTAAGATTAAAAATATACAAAATTTTAAAATTAATTAAGATTATAAATTTTTTAAATTTAGGCTGGGGGAATATAAAACAAGAATTAACGATCCAACATTTGCTGCAAAGGATTGGGGAAAACCCAGTAAAACCCAATCAGATCGGTGGATTAATGTTAGTTATTAGGATGAAGAGTTAATTCATTAAGGATAGACAATTTAACAGAGTGGAGGGAGGACTCTGAGTTGAAAACTCTAGACAGTCTATTGTAGTCAGCACAGAGAACTCGGAAAGGGTCATGCAAGTAGTAATTATTAGGACAAAAGGCTAAAGAAAGTGGCCTAAAATTACGAGTAACTCTAGAAGAAATACAGAAATTGATTAGGTTAAGTAGAGTGGGGGAATCTATATCGTACTTTATTAGTTTTACAATAAACATAACACCTAACATAATACGACGGTTAGTTAAAGAAGGTAGGTTAATTAGAAGCAGTCTACTAGAATATGGTGGTAAGTGTACACCCGAAACCCAATTAAAACTACGCAAGGAAAAGAGTAGTAACTGCTTCTGAACAGACTCAATTGTATCTTTGTGAATGTGGTATTGCGGCGACCACACGCAAGACCCATATTCAAGAATTGGACGGACAAGAGAAGTATAAAGCAACTTTGTCGTATAAGGATCCTCGAATTCTTTGGCCCATCTTTTGATGAAACCAAGTAGTCGAAATGCCTTATTGACAATTTGTGTTATGTGACGATAAAATTTCAATTTATGGTAAAAGAGGATACCTAAATCCATTACTTCAGATATTTTTAAGACCCACTCTTAAGTTAAGTTGATGACATGATAGTTACTTCTGTAAAATGACATAACCTTGTACTTCAAACAGTTTAGATGTAGCAGGTTATGTCTACACAGTATAGACCACATCAGTTTGCATTTTGTTCCGAAATCCTAAATTAATGTGAGAGGAAAATTCTAAAAGATTAGAAGCTGTGGATCTTACTTTAATAAACCCATGTTGACAGGGTGAAATTATAGATTTACACATAAAAATTAACTGAGCCGACAATTTGTTATCATGGTTAGAACCACTTTTGTGAAGAGGAATGGAGAAAGAGTTTTTCCAAATAGGTGGAAAATAACTATTTGCTGGTGACAAGTCAAGCAGCTTATGAATTGGCTTAAGAATTGAATCAGCACAATATCTAAGCACACATGCAGGAACTCCGTCAGGGCCAGGAGAGAAAACGGGTTTTATCGATTTAAGATCACTAAGTAAAGACGTTTCATCAATAGAAGGACAGAAGAAAGTGTTAAAATTTTGTATAATATAAGGGTATGGATGTAAATGGAAACTATTAGGTTCAGTTGAATAAGTTGATTGAAAAAAGTCTGCAAACAAATCGGCGGCAGCCTGATCATCAGTTGCTTCCTTATTTTCATATGATAATACAGAAGGAAATCTACTTGATTTACGTTTTAAGTTGACAAAGTTGTAAAACTGCCTTGGGTCCTGAGCAAACTGCAAACGGCAGCGACACAAATACTTTTTATAACAATTAGCATTCAGAGCAATAAAGTTTGCTCTTGCAAGTATTACAAGTAATTTTAAAGTTTTTAAAATACCTGGATTTCAAATTTTTCAACCTTACTAGCTCACGTGAAAACCAAGGAGGCCTGTTGGATTTTACAGGAAAAGTAACAGGAACACATTGATAAAAAAATGAGTTCATAGAGGAATAAAAAAATGAAATGCAAGTATTTAGATCAGAGCATGAATAAAAAGATGACCAATAATGTTCCAAAATTAAACAATTCAATTTTTCAAAATCGGTCTTACGGAAACAACGTGATTTTAGTTTAGGGGAAACAGTTGCAGTTTGCGTAGAAATAGGCATAGTTAGAACCAGGTCTAATGTAGGATGATAGGGATCTTCAGGAAGAACTAAGGGATTGATTCTAGAGATAGTATTTACTAGAATGTCGGAAGAGAAAACTAAATCAAGCATTCTATTAATTAGTTGATAAAGAGATAGCTCCGAAAGGCCACTTAAAAAAGAATTAAATAAAGAAGGCACCAATAAATCAAATTGAGAAGACCAAGTAACTTCTGGTAAGTTGAAATCACCAAAAACTAGCAACAGGTAATATAAATTGAAATATGATATATTGTTATTTTAACACATACAAATTCTAAGAGAGAACTATGGTCTATCGAAATTAGTTCGGAAGGAAGATCAGATTCTATAGCTATAAGAACACCACCTCCAGTTCGTGATAAACGATCACATCTGAAGGTTGTGTACTTATTGGGAAAAATTGAACTGTTATCTACATGAGGTTTTAACCAGGTTTCAGTAAATATTAGTATTTGAAGATACACTATTCATAAACAAATTAGATAGCTTAGAGTTTAGGCCTCTAACGTTTTGACTTCACATACATATTTCTGTTACACATTTAAGTATATTTGAATTTAAATTTGCGTTTTCGTTTGGCTGCATCTTTTATACCACCATTAGCATTATCGATACTTGTATCAATACCGATATAAAAACAAGCCGCACCGCTAGAGGAGATTGAACAAGTTGGCAGGTCTCGACAACCAACGGCGGCAAAAACACATAAAATTAAATACTTCATACTTTGTACTTTATATATCTTTCGTACCATTCTAATTTTACGCCATAACGACTCGAAATAGTCAAATAAATAGTTATAAAGTTTTAGTGTCTTGTTTGATATCCATTACCATATGAACTCGAAACATCTTTTATTTTATGTGTACCTCATTAATTTATGTCGTGCATATTAAAAGCGAGCTTTATTGATGTGTGTGTGTGGTGAAATTGTGAAAAAGACGTTGCAATTTCTTGTGAAATAGACGCACACATAGACAAAGAGACACGAGGCAATGCCGGCGTATGATGAAATTACGCAGCGGTAAGCAAATGAAAAAGCAGAACATGGAAGGAACTCCGAGGTCAAGAAGTGGGTCAAATTCTACTGACGAGATGGATACGAACTTGGATGACACAGTTGTCGAGACTTCTGGGAAATGGGATGCACATGGTGACTTGATACGTAATTTGATGAACATGATGCAGAAAATGGATGAGCGAAACGGTCAATTATATAACTCCGTGAGGAACATGGAGGATCGACAAAATAAATTGGCCATCTTTGTGGAAAATGTCAACGTTACTCAATCGGAGCTGGCTAAGCAAGTAGTCAGCATAAAAAACACAATGCTTCATGTCACTGGAGGCACTGCTGGAGGTATATGTGGACAATTGGGCGCCTTGGATGGCGCAGAATCTGTGAGCGTTCCTGGAAGTTCACAGAAACAACTTGATGCTGTCAGAAATTCACGTCTATTGGGCACTAATAGATGTGCGCGTGATGATCGTGGCGCCGCTGGAGGTGCGCAGTATTTAGAAGATAACAGAAGTGAAATTGGAAATGTCGGCACTGTTACAGGCGTGCGTGGCAAAATTGGCACTACTGGCGGTGCAGATGACTTTGGCGTCGTGGGATCTGGTGTCGGTAAATACGAACAAATGAAAGGCGTATTCAACATGGACGCTAACGAAGGCTCACGTAATCTTGATACAAATGGCTTAGGAGACGCTGGAGATGGTATTGGTATGTACGGGGTCGATGGTGTTGGTGGTGGTGTTGGTTTATTGGGTTCAGCCAGATTGAACAGTAGCAGAAATGTGTTGCAACATCCTCCACTCGTATACCCTCGAAAACTCATTGATTTGCATGAGTTTAATGGAAACCCAGAGGATTGGCCCGTATTTTCTACAATGTTTTGGGAGTCGTCGAACGCTTTTGGATATTCTAAGCTGGAAAATTTGTTAAGGCTACAAAAAATCATAAAGGGAGCGGCCAGAGATGAAGTCAAGGGTTTGCTTATAAATCCTATGAATGTTGAGCATGTTATGAATCATTTAGAGTTCACTTATGGGAGGCCGGAGTTATTGATAAGGAGTCAAATGGACATGGTCAGCAAAATTACTGCTGTATCAGAGGATAATTTGCAATTATTGGTCCCATTTGCAACGAAAGTTGAAAATTTGGTTATATTCTTGCAATCGGCTAATGCAACTCAATATTTACAGAATCCTTCCCTGATTGAACAGTTGGTGTGTAAGATACCAATGACGAAACGGATTCAATGGATAGAGTATACAACGACTCTTCGGAATTATCCAAATTTAAAGGACTTTAGTACATGGATCAGCACTATGGCCAGAAGCATTGCAAGGGCGATGATCGTATTCTCAGCAGACGAATCAGAGAAGAAGAACAAACATCAAAGAGTCGTTATGCAGACCACCAAGGATGAGGAATCCAAGAAAGAAACGAAATATAAACCTGAATGCTATGAGTGTCACGGAGATCATTATTTTGACAGATGCAGCGTATTTTCTAAAGCGAAAACAGAAGAAAAATGGTCTATGGTAAAGAAACATCAACTATGTTTTGGATGCTTGCGAAAAGGACATAGACAAAATGTTTGCAAAAATAAGAAGGAATGTAAAAAGGATGGATGCAAGAAACTGCATCATTCATTGTTGCATTCAGAAGAAAAACCATGTAAAGAGAACGCTGCAACAGAAGTTTCGGTAAATACTATAAAACCAGCAAAATCTAAAATAATGTTTAAAGTAGTACCTGTTGAAATGATCGGACCAAACAGAAAAATTGTAAGAACATATGCATTCTTAGATGAAGGTTCCTCTGCTTCGTTAGTTAATGAACAGTTTGCAGTAAATTTGGGAGTACAGCAACAGAAAGATAACCTTACATTGAATTGGATAGAAAATCGTACTACTGTGGTTAGCTCGATGGAGTGTAACTTGCGAATAAGGAGACAAGGTCGAAACAGCAAATGGTTGAGGTTTTCTGGAAACACGGTCCCTAAACTGCAGTTACCATTACAATCGTTGGACATAAACGAACTAAAGGATAAATACAAAAGATTGAGAAATGTCCCCATTGAAGGATACACTGATGCGAATCCAATGCTTTTGATTGGAATAAATAATTGTCACCTGACCGCAACACTGAAAAGCATGATACTGGATTATAACTTGTTGGTGGCAAAGACGTCATTGGGCTGGAGTATTTACGGAAGTTCTGGCGCTTGTAAAGAGAGATCTTTAATTTCAACAATATTCCATGTAAGAGAACATGAAGAGAACGAAATGCACAAATTGATTGCAGATTATTTCACGACTGAACATTTTGGGGTCAATGCAGCTAAGGAACCACTGCAATCGGCTGATGATTTAAGAGCCAGGAGCATTTTAAAGATCACTACTAAACGATTGGAGAACTCATATGAAACTGGGCTCTTATGGAAAAACGATGATATACATTTGCCAGACAGTTTTGACATGGCGTTCAGTAGATTGCAAGGAGTTGAAAAGAGAATGATGAGCATGGGAAAAATGAACGAATATGATGCTGCGATTATGGACTTCGTGAAAAAAGGATATGCTGTAAAAATGTCTAAAGAAGAAATTGCAAAAGTTGGTGCGCGAACTTGGTACTTACCTCATTTTGGTGTTTATAATATAAACAAGCCAAAGAAAATGAGATTGGTCTTTGATGCAGCTGCGACTATCGATGGAGTATCCCTGAACACAGAACTTTTGAAAGGGCAAGATGAAAACCCACCATTGACACAAATCCTTTTTAAATTTCGGCAAGGAATTGTTGCGGTATGTGCAGACATAAAGGAAATGTTTCTGCAGGTGCAGGTTCGCAAAGAGGATCAAGATTCATTGAGATTTATTTGGAGACATGGCAATCAAGATGCTGAGTTGGACACCTACCGAATGAAAGTAATGATATTTGAAGCTGCTTGCTCTCCTTGTTGTGCTCAGTACGTAAAGAATTTAAATGCCCAAAATGCAACGATGCACAGAGATCAAGTTATTGATGCAATTGAGAATAAACATTATGTGGACGACTTCGTAGCTAGCTTCACATCTGAAGAAGAAGCTTTTAAAATTAGCGCAGAAGTAAAAAGGGTGCATCAAATGGGTCATTTTGAGCTGCGAGGATTTATTTCGAACTCCGTATTGGTTCAGGAAAGTTTAAATAGCGGCGTGGAAAGCAATGGCAACATTCAGGAAGCAGTGAAGCTGGATACCGAATCCTATGATAAAATCTTAGGTATGCAATGGAACAGTCAAAAGGACGTTTTTGTTTTTGACTTAAAATTAAATCGCGTAGATAAACAAATAGTAGAAGGTCTTCAATGTCCAACGAAGCGTCAGCTATTAAGCATGCTCGCGGATTTAATGATATACGGAAAAGTTTTGGATCAGGATGTATGGCGAACAGGAATCCATTGGAACGATTTATTGCCTGAAAACATATTTACTGCATTTAAACACTGGGTTCAGCAGTTCAAAAAGGTCAAGGAATTTAAACTAATAAGATGTTATTCCCAGAATTTCCTATTGTCAGACTACGTTGAGTTACATGTCTTTGTCGATGCAAGTGAGCAAGCATTTGCGGCAGTGGCATATTGGCGAATAACTTGTGGTGCCAGGGTACAATTAATGTTTATATGTGGAAAAACTAAATGTGCACCTCTTAAGTTATTAACTATTCCCAGGCTAGAACTGCAGGCGGCCGTACTTGGTACTCGTCTAAGAAAAACCGTTTTAGAATGCCATGACGTTAATGTGAAGTCTTCAACCTTGTGGACAGACTCAAGAACAGTAGTCTCATGGATCAAATCGGACCATCGTCAATATAAACCATTTGTGGCTCATAGAGTGAGCGAGATTTTAGAAAGTACACAGGAGAATGATTGGTATTGGGTGCCAACAAAACTGAATGCAGCAGATAAAGCCACAAAAACCAGTAACCGATGTGAATACGATATAAACAGTGTTTGGATAAGTGGACCTGAATTTTTGCTTTTGGAAAAGGAGAAGTGGCCTTCACAAGAATTCAGTTCCAACCAAGAAGATATGTCTGAACGGCGCAAACAAATCATGTTTTTTGGCAAGGCTCAATGGATATCACTAGAAAGGTTTTCAAATTATTCACGCTTAAAACGTACAGTAGGCTGGATTTGGCGGTTTGTGAGCAAATGTCACAAGGACCAACATGGAGAACATGACGGAGAGTTGACGACACACGAATTGAACCTGGCAGAATCAACCTTATGTAAAATTGCGCAACGTGAAGCATACTGGAAGGAAATAGAAGAACTTCTGGAATCTGGAATTGTGTCGAAGGAAAGTCCGATATACTCATTGTCGCCTCAATTGAATGCGAATGGTGTTATTATTGTTGGAGGAAGGCTGGATTATTGTATATCCATTCCAGAGAGGGCACGTCGTCCGATATTGATACCATTGCGTCACATTTTGTCAGAGTTAATTGTTAGATGGTATATGTCAGCTATCATCATCAAAACAATGAGCTTATTGTAAACGAAATAAGGCGTCAATTCTGGATTGTGAATTTAAGAAAAGCTGTGAGTCGAGTTAAGTCAAGATGTCAACATTGTAAAAACGAGATAGCTAAGCCTTTATCACCATTGATGGGCCAGTTACCAGAGGATAGAGTGACACCATTTCAACAGCCATTTTCGTACGTAGGATTGGACTACTTTGGTCCAGTCATGGTGACTATTGGACGAAGACAAGAAAAGAGATGGGTTGCACTTTTCACATGCTTAACTATAAGGGCTGTTCACCTGGAGTTAGCGGCAGACTTGTCGACAGACGCATGTGTATTGTGCACAAGAAAATTTGTAAACCGAAGAGGAATTCCTGTCAAGATCCGTTCTGACATGGGAACTAATTTCATTGGCACCAATAAGGAACTAAAGAACGCAAAGGATTTTTTTGATATGGAATATATAAAATCAGAGTTAGGCAAAAAAGGCATCGAGTGGCAATTTAATTGTCCATCCAATCCGAGCTCTGGCGGATGCTGGGAGCGCATGGTTAGGAGCATAAAACGAGTATTGGCCATAACTGTAAAAGAGAAAGCACCACAGGTGGAAACTTTAAGAAGCTTGCTGATAGAAGCTGAGAATATAGTAAACAGTCGACCATTAACCCATTTGCCAATAGATATAAATGATCTGGAACCTCTGACTCCAAACCATTTCTTACTGGGAACGACGAACTCGACGCAAACTCCTGGAAAAGATCTTAATTTGTGCCTACGTAAGCAGTATCGCATTAGTCAACAGATGAAAGATAATTTTTGGCATCGATGGATACGTGAATACCTACCGACTTTGACACGGCGCACTAAATGGCATGCGCGATCCAAACCCATAGCAAAGGGAGATGTTGTGGTAATTTGTGAGGAGAGCCTTCCAAGAGGTAACTGGAGAAAAGGAGTTGTTCTTCGTACAATTGCTGCCGCGGACGGCCAAATCCGAATAGCTGAAGTACAAACGTCAACTGGTGTGCTAAAAAGACCAGTTTCAAAGCTTGCAGTGCTAGATGTTTTGGGTAAAACTATGGAGTAGTTTTACGGTGGGTGGGATGTTGCGACTTCACATACATATTTCTGTTACACATTTAAGTATATTTGAATTTAAATTTGCGTTTTCGTTTGGCTGCATCTTTTATACCACCATTAGCATTATCGATACTTGTATCAATACCGATATAAAAACAAGCCGCACCGCTAGAGGAGATTGAACAAGTTGGCAGGTCTCGACAACCAACGGCGGCAAAAACACATAAAATTAAATTACTTCATACTTTGTACTTTATATATCTTTCGTACCATTCTAATTTTACGCCATAACGACTCGAAATAGTCAAATATTTTTTTTTTTTTTTTTTTTTTTTTTTTTTTTTTTTTATTTATTATCTAAAAACTTTTTTTATATTTTTTTTTGGGGGGGAGAGGTTTCTTTTGTAACTTTTTTAAAATTTTTAGGAGGGATATTAATTTTAAAAGACGCAATAGTCACGCGTATAATTAAAAATTTAAACTACTCTAAAAAAAATGTTTGTTACTGATACTTTTGATTGAATATATGATTTTACATCTTCAATCGAAGTAAAAAAAAAAAAAAAGTAAAAAAAAAAAAATTTTTTTTTGGGTTAACGTCTATTAGTATTTGTTAGCGCTTTCTTATTAGAATGAACTTTCTTATTGGAAATTTTTTTGTTAGGCGTTTTATTAGACTCAGGCGAAAGAGAGGTGATGACCAGAGTTGGTGGATCGGACAAGTTAGATAGGGTGGTTGAAGGAGTAGTAGGAGATAGGAGAGATCTAGGAAAGATTATACCTGAAGAAGTCGATGGCGAGAGATTAAGGGGCTCATCGAAATCAAAGGCCTTAAACTTGGCTTCAACACTAGTAAAGTAAAGTGGACTGTAACTGCGAAAACGCCATGTTGGAATAGCCCTATTCTAGTATACAAAAATAACTTAGACCAAAATACTGAAATGTATTATTACTGAAATAAGATACGGTCACACCCTTTTGTTCTCTTCCTCTTTTCCTTTTGATCTGCCTAATGTGCATGTGGTTTGGTGTTGCGGTGTAAAATAAATATCATTTAAAAGTATAAATATCAATTGACTATTTAATTAAACACTAATTTACAACAGGTTATGGGCCCAGTCCATGCCCAATAAATAATTAGTTCAAAACTGAGTTTAATAGTGTAGTGGCATAATTTTCATTTTATGGTGAAATTCATTTTTTGCATTACATACATACATACATAAGTTGTCCGCTTGCGTCTGCAAATTTTTTTTTTTCTGTGTCTGTGTGTGTGTGCGTGAGGGAATGGAAAAGGCAAAGAGAAATATAAAACCGTTCAGTGGCGACAAATATGTTTTTTGGAAATTCCGAATTAAAGCTTTATTGTCGGAATTAGACGTACTAAAGGTGATTAATGATGAAGTGCCTGCTGAGGTGGATGACGCTTGGAAGAAGGCAGAGCATTGTGCCAAGAGTACGATCATAGAGTACCTTGGTGACTCATTTCTTAGTTTCGCGACCGGCGACGTTACGGCGCGTCAGATTTTGAAGAATTTGGACGCCGTTTATGAACGAAAAAGCCTGGCTTCGCAGTTAGCTTTGCGAAAACGTTTGTTGTGCCTTAAATTGCCAAGTGAGATGCCACTATTGCAACATTTTATTATTGTTGATGATATGTTGAGTGAGTTGTTAGCTGCAGGAGCAAAGTTAGATGAAGGACATATAAAGAAGGATTGTTATAGCTATAAAAGATCACTAAATAATAATAATAACAAAGAAAACAATAATCAAGCTCAAACCGCAACATCAGCCGGCATTGCATTTATGGTAAGAGACGTCAAAGATAAGTCGTGTGGTTTTGTTTTGGATTCCGGTGCAAGTGACCATTTGATAAACGATGAGTCGCTATACGCGGATTGTATGGAGCTGACACCTCCAGTTAAGATCGCTGTGGCTAAACAAGCAGAATTTATCTTTGCTACCAAACGTGGTATTGTGCTATTACAAAACGACCATAAGATAACGCTGGAGGATGTTCTTTATTGTAAAGAGACTGCCGGTAACCTAATGTCTGTGAAGCGTCTGCAAGAGGCAGGAATGTCCATCCAATTTGATAAGAGCGGTGTAACCATTTCGAAAAATAATTTTCGATTATGGCATGAGAGGCTTGGCCACATTAGTAATGGCAAATTGTTGGAAATAAAGAGAAAGAATCTGTTTAATGATAATAGTCTTTTAGATAATCTAGAGCTATCAGGAGAAATTTGCGAACCCTGTTTAAATGGAAAGCAAGCTAGATTACCCTTCAAACAATCTAAAGATAAGACTCATATTAAAAGACCACTATTTATTATACACTCGGATGTCTGTGGACCAATTACTCCAGTAAGCCTAAATGACAAGAACTACTTTGTAATTTTTGTTGATCAGTTCACACATTATTGTGTCACTTACCTAATGAAACACAAGTCCGATGTATTTAATATGTTTCAAGATTTTGTAGCAAAAAGCGAAGCTCATTTTAATTTAAAGATTGTTAATTTGTACATTGACAATGGTAGAGAATATCTTTCAAATGAGATGCGTCAGTTCTGTGTTCTGAAAGGGATTTCTTATCATTTAACAGTGCCACATACACCTCAATTAAATGGTGTATCAGAGAGAATGATAAGAACAATTACAGAGAAAGCTCGTGCTATGGTTAGCGGTGCAAATCTCGATAAAAGCTTTTGGGGTGAGGCAGTATTAACTGCAACTTATTTAATTAATAGGATTCCAAGCAGAGCACTTGGTAATGTGGTAATGTGGCATAATAAAAAGCCCATTTTAAAACATTTAAAAGTATTTGGTGCAACTGTATATGTGCACAATAAAAACAAGAAATGAAAATTTGACGATAAGTCATATAAAAGTATTCTTGTGGGCTCTGAGCTAAATGGTTTTAGATTGTGGGATGCTGTTATGGATAAGTTTATTGTTGCAAGGGATGTTGTTGTCGATGAAACCAATATGGTTATTTCAAGATCTGTTAAATCTGAAACAGTATTCCTGAAGGACAGTAAGGAAATAAAAGAAACTGAGTTCCCGAATGATAGTAAGGACACTAATTTTCTGAATGAAAGTAAGAAAAGAAAGTTAGCTGATCTCCTGAATGAAAGTAAGGAATCGAGCAACCCGAATGATATTAGGGAAAATGAAACAACAGAACAATCAAATGAAACTGGCACTGATAAGAATCTAGTTAGAACTGACGGCATTGAAATGAGAAGAAGTGAAAGACTAAAAGGCAAGGCCCAAATATCTTATGATGAAGATGATAGTAGCTTAAACAAATTTATACTAAATGCTCATACTATTTTTAACGATGTCCCAAATACGTTTGATGAAATTAAATATCGGAATGATAAAACTTTTTTTGAGGAAGCTATTAATACAGAGTTAAGTGCTCATGAAATAAATAATACCTGGACACTGACAAAGATGCCTGAGAATAAAAATATTGTAGATAGGAGACGGGTATTTTCTGTTAAACATGATGAATTGGGAAATCCAATTAGATATAAAGTTACATTAGTAGCAAGAGGATTTACCCAAAGATACCAAATTGATTATGAAGAAACATTTGCCCTTGTAGCTAGAATTTCAAGTTTCAGATTTATACTATCTTTGGCAGTACAATATAACTTGAAAATCCATCAAATGGACGTTAAAACAGCTTTCTTAAATACTACGTTAAAAGAGGAGATATACATGAGACTTCCTCAAGGTATACCATGCAATGGTAATAACGTATGTAAATTGAACAAGGCAATTTACGGGCTCAAACAAGCCGCTAGATGCTGGTTTGAGGTATTTGAGCAAGCATTAAAAGATTGTGAGTTTGTGAACTCTCCTGTAGATCGCTGTATTTATATTCTTGATAAGGGTGATATTAAGAAAAACATATATGTATTGTTATATGTTGATGACGTTGTAATAGCTACAGAGGACATGACTAAAATGAATAATTTCAAAAGGTATTTAATGGAAAAGTTTAAAATGACTGACCTAAAAGAAATAAAACATTTTATTGGCATAAGAATCGAAAGGTACGACGATAACATTTATTTGAGCCAAGCTGCATATATTAAGAGAATTTTGAATAAGTTTAACATGACTGATTGCAAAGCAGTTAGTACACCCTTACCGAGTAAATTGAATTATGAGTTACTTAATTCAGATGAAAACTGCAATCTCATAGGATGTTTAATGTACATAATGCTATGTACACGTCCGGATTTAACCAATGCAGTAAATATCTTGAGCAGATACAGTAGCAAGAATAACTCAGAGTTATGGCAGTACTTGAAAAGAATACTTAGATATTTGCAGGGTACTATTGATATGAAACTGAATTTTAAAAGGAATGCAGCATTTAATAATAAATTAATTGGTTATGTAGATTCTGATTGGGGTGGTAATGAGATTGATAGAAAAAGTACCACAGGATACTTATTCAAAATGTTCGACTCAAATTTAATTAGTTGGAACACAAAGAGGCAGAACTCAGTAGCAGCGTCCTCAACTGAAGCTGAGTATATGGCCCTCTTTGAAGCCGTGAGAGAAGCTCTATGGCTGAAATCACTTATGAATAGTGTTAATATAAAACTAGAAGATCCCATAAGGATTTACGAAGATAACCAAGGCTGTATTAGTATTGCAAATAACCCCTCATGTCATAAACGTTCCAAACATATTGATATTAAATATCATTTTGCCAGAGAGCAAGTAGAAAATAATGTAATTTTTATTGAGTATATTCCGACAGAGAACCAGCTTGCTGATATATTTACAAAACCATTGGCAACAACAAGATTTGTGGAACTGCGAGACCAATTGGGACTGCTGTAAGATGACGAAGCTGTTTATTGAATTCCTATACATATATTTTTTGATCTCTTAAATTAAAAGTTAATCGTTTGTAAAACATTTGTAGAAGTTATCTGATCAGGTTTTTCTGGGTTTTCCCTGATCCGTGTAGCAAATGCTAGATAACGTATAAGCTTCCCAGAATGCACACCAGCCACATTAGAATAAGTATATGTATGAATATGAATATTGTTATGATTTATTAAGTTTATTATGGAAGTAATTTTTGAGGGGGCGTGTTGGAATAGCCCTATTCTAGTATACAAAAATAACTTAGACCAAAATACTGAAATGTATTATTACTGAATTAAGATACGGTCACACTCTTTAGTTCTCTTCCTCTTTCCTTTTGATCTGCCTAATGTGCATGTGGTTTGGTGTTGCGGTGTTAAATAAATATAATTTAAAAGTATAAATATCAATTGACTATTTAATAGAACACTAATTTACAACACGCCAAATGAAGCTTATAAAGTTCTAGCTTAGTCTGCCTGAGGATACTACTCACATTGAGTTCATTACCCCGACAGACTTTACAAGACCAATGTAGGCCAGACTTGGTGTTTAGGGCGTCCTTAATACGGACGGTTAAGCCGACGCACTTGATATGGAAAACCTTTTCGCATAACCAGCACGAAACAAAGTCTGGATTTGAATCAGCTGTACACTTGTGTGTAATTGCACAACAGGCCTCCATTATTAAAGAAAAGTGATGTGCCTCAACTAATGTAGGGAACACCAAAAGAAAAAAAAATAGTTGTACAGAAGCAAAGAGAAAAGAACAAACAAAAACAAAAAGCTAGGTGCCGCTCATCTTTAATCCTTCATCTTGAATTTCATCGACACCTTTTGGGCGCAGAATAGTGAAAATGAATAGTGAACAATTAATTATGAAATGATACACACATGACACACACACACATAAAAACATGTAAAAACGAGAGCAACAGTCGCGCAAAACGCGACAGTGGGATACCCTTCGACCTATGTTCCCGTGTAGTTTAATTTCTTAAATTCATACACATATGCATATGCACAAGCTTTCAAAATAAATCCCGATAGATGGCGCTCGTGCTTCGCGCTCGGCCGCCGCCCTTGTTAGTTGACAGAAGCACTTGGTTTTATGCTCATACTTTCTTAAATAACTTCTGTGTTTATTGTTCGATTGGATTGTGATTTGGACACTACGTAGATATTTCATTCAGCTTAGTATATGTTAAAATCAGAAAGTTGTATCTTTTATACAGCGCTTACAAATTAAGTTCAAAAATTAAATTATTGATTTATGGGGGCGGTGGGCGTGGCACCTAACATTTGAAATAAACTTGATCTGCTTATAGTACACAGGACTCTTCCTGCCAAATTTGGTAACTCTAGCTTTTATAATAGCTGAGATCTGTGCGTTCACACTGACAGACGGACAGACAGACAGACATGGCTCAATCGACTCGGCTTGTGATCCTGAGCAAGAATATATATACTTTATGGGGTATACCACGCCTCCTTATGCCTGTTACATACATTTGCACAAAGTTAGTATACCCTTTTTTGACCATTTTCAATGGTCGAAGGATATAATTAATCAATCACATAACTGCTCAAATGAATAAAATTTGGTTTTTAATTTCTATGCACTCATATTATATATGAAAAAAAAAAATATTTTCTTAAAATTAATTTTTAAAATAGGCTGAATAATTTGTCTCCTTCTTCACTTTTATCAAGTTTTTCGAAACACCTTCTTTGGCAACTGGCCAATGCAGTGTGCTTAACTGGTCATGCATAAAGAAATATATATATAGAAAATATGTATATGATCAGCTTCTTAACAGTGAATTGATAATTATGTGTGTGCCATAAATATTATTATCTTCTAACAAAACAGCAACACACACCGTACATCAACTTGGTACCAAGGATCTTGTCGGGGTAAGTGGAAGAAAATTTTGTTTCACAATTTTGTTTTTACTAAGTTAATTATTCAATTCACTGGCCCAAATATTAGTAACTTAGATCTATTAAAACAAAGAAAGAAAATGCTGAAAAGTAAAGTAAAAAAAAAAAAAATAAATAATGAAGAGGAAATGCACTATTATAAATTTATTGTCCTATTTTTTGAAACTTGATATTTGAAAATGAAACAAAAAAATTCTGACCCTTAATATCTAATTTGAAAGTTAATATCTGATTTGAAAGTTAATATCTGAATAGAAGTGAATATTTGAAATGAAAAGTAAAAACTGAATGGAATAGAAAGAAAGGAATAAATTGCTGTAATATTATTGCGCTATGCTCTCATAGCATCATGCTAGAACAATTAACTCTATTTATCCTAATTATAAATAAATGAATTATGTTTATAATGTTTAACTAAATCCACTAAAATGCTTCTTTGGATGAAAATGGGCTGAGCTTGCACATCAGCTGACTTGTTTAGGGATTGCATAATAACGTCGCCGAAAGGAAATCATGGAAGGGAGGGTAAAGAAGGCAGGCTGCACCAACACCTATAGCAGCCTCGTCATTTGAATGACGTCAGTACATTTATAACTTGTATCATCAATCTGAAAAAGGCAACGGGACTAAAATTTTTTTGTAAAACTAAAAATTGTTCTCTATTTGACTAAACACCTTTTCTAGTCATCGAAACACGCCAACCGAATGATAACTAGCCGCATCCAGGGTCCCCTCTGACTAGAGAAAAGAGACACTAGCAGTTGCATAGCAGATGTCTGTATGAGGCTTGTATATACGTATATTATATGGATTTAAACACCAAATACAACACGTATTAGAATCTGCAATTCTATCTATGTATGCAACCTGTTAATTTAGATAAACTATACATATATAGATATATATATTACAATATAAATCAAAATCCGATCTAATAGTGAAAATGTTAGCATTGCAAAAACTCAATAACGCAACCAAAAACCTTAACTAATTGTAAAAATATTATTATTGTAGATTCTAAATTCCAATTGTTGATGATCAATCCGCAAATATCAATTTGCACTTTGTTGCATTCTGCGAATCAGCTGTGTTCATACCGAGTGTCGATAGGCATATATCGATGAACACAGCTGCCCTGGTATAGCAAATCTACTGGCAGATCAATTAGTGCGAACTTAAGCGGGACGTTGGACCAACACCATCTGGTGCTCAGCGTAGGAACCTCCTACGTTAACAGCCAGATCGGTCGGCGACCCTATGTTCCCGTTTTGAGCAAGCGCCGTTTGAACTGTCGGTTAGATGCCCGAATGGCCAGGCATATGACCGCCAACATACTTTTCAAGGGCGGCCGACTCCTCAGTAGAAGTTGAGCGAGCCGTCGGCGCAGTCAAATACTGCTAATAAGAAAAAACTGCGTGATGGGTCCATTTTCTTTTGTTTTAATTCCAAATAAATATAATTTTGTGTGTGCAGCGCCGCCGAGGAAGTTCCTGTTTATTCAACGTTCGCCCTGGTGAGTCCAGTCCTTGTAGGGATCCGCCAGGGCCCATTTAAAAATAGTTGACCCGCCAGTGCAGTACGCACATCCGCCGCCGGCATATCTGCAGCGCGGCCAGATCTATAGCAGCAGCAACAACAAACATCCTCAGCACGTGCATCTCAGCTGCCGCAGGCCCGTCTTTGCCTGCAGGCATATATATTCTCCTGCCTGGTGGTGTCCATAGCCACGTCCATGACCTGAAATAAAAACACAATATGTGCCATTAGTTGTAATTCTTTAGATTTAAATTGTTATTAGTTTTTAGATTTGGCGTTAATTTGTTTTTGCATGTTAGGTCCACGTGGGTAAGAAGGATGACAGGATTAGGATATAATAATGTAAAGGATATACAGTTGCTAAATTACCTTTTTAGAGGAGATGGGGGGCCTTAGTTGGCCAGGAACGGGCTCGCCGACTTGGGTGATGCTCCGAAACTCCAGAGCAGGTCAAAAAAGGGTATACTAACTTTGTGCAAATGTATCTAACAGGCGTCGGAGACCCCATAAAGTATATATATTCTTGCTCAGGATCACAAGCCGAGACGATTGAGCTATGTCTGTCAGTCTGTCCGTCTGTCTGTCTGTCTGTTTTTCTGTCCGTCTGTCTGTGTGAACGCACAGATCTCAACTCTTATAAAAGCTAGAGTTACCAAATTTAGCAGGAAGACTCCTGTGTACTATAAGCTGATCAAGTTTATTTCATATGTAAGGTGCCACGCCCACCGCCCCCGTAAATCAATAATTTAATTTTTGAACTCAATTTGAAAACTAAGCTGATTAAAATATCTACGTAGTCTCCAAATTACAATCCGATCGGACAATAATCACAGAAGTTATTTAAGAAAGTATGAGCATAAAACCAAGTGCTTCTGTCAGCTAACAAGGTGTGGCAACACCTAACAGCGCGCTGCTTCGATTATCTATCGATGGAGGGATAGAACATCGATAGCTGCGAGCTTTATAATTGGAATCGAAATCTTCTCTAATTAAGACGCCGAACGACACTGCACATTATTACAAAATATATTTAAGGTTTTTCTATCTAAATCTATACGTGTTAATGATTCCTAAAGTGGTGACCCCGACGTGATCAAGATATTCGACAAAAAACACCGCAAATTTTTTATTTGACGACTGACGCCACGAATGGCGCGTTACAATTTGCGTTCAGCAAAGGGCGACATGGAGGAGGAATTCCACGAAACCAACAATAGACACCCGACATCTGGAAATAAAATTGAAGCTTTGCAGAACAAGATGCAACCAACTAATGTTTCCACTCAACAGCAACAAATCGTTCAGCCGAACGTACAACGAAATACGGTTCCAAAATTTAACAAAACAAATCCTGAATTTTGGTTCTTTCAAATTGAAAGTGCATTTAGGTTCGGCAATGTAATATCAGACAGAGACAAGTTTGATCTTATTGCAATGAATCTGGAAGACGATCTTGCGCAGGAAGCACAATACATCATAGCTGCAGTTGCTCCAGAAAAGCGCTACCAAAGGCTCAAGTCTCGATTGATCGCCCGTTTTGCAGAATCGTCAGAGAGCAAACTTCAACGTTTACTCAGCGGCTTGGATTATTCTGGACTTAAACCTAATAAAGTTTTGGCGCGCATGAAGAGTTTTGCACCAGATATTGGGAGCGAACCCATAATACGAGCATTGTTTAAGCGCCAAATGCCTCTTTCAGTGCGGCCAATCCTGTCCATAATGCCAGAAGGTAATATCGATGACCTGGGCAAAACAGCTGAGAAAATGTTGAACTCCGTCGACGCCAATTTTGTGTGTGACATGTCCACGCAGCAACGAAATGCCCTGAATCCAACAAACGTGGAAGCTGTTCACACGAGCACCGATTACTGGCATCAACTCATCTATACAAATGCTGATAGATACAGTGCAAAAGCTGCAGGGCGAAGTTAATTCTCTTAAATAGGCACAGTCGGTGAACAATAATCGTGCAAATTCGTCAAGCAACACAACAACGACAACAAATGGCGAACCTTTGCTGGTATCATCAAAAATATGGAGCGTCGGCCCGCAAATGCCGTCCGGGTTGTACGTATGCAAACTCGACAAACTAAAACAGCTGCCGAGTACGCTGGTTGGCGGCAGCTGTTTAACCACCAGCAACAAGGAGTGACACGACATCGTGCCTAACAGAGCCGCGACTATACATTTTCGACCGCAACATAAAAATACACTTCCTCGTCGACTCCGGCTAGTGGATCTAACAACGAATTACCACACGAGTGGAACGCTATCGAATGCTCCTATGAAATCAATATCCACACTCAGCGACGACATCGATTTCCGTGGATTACTACAGCGTTTCGTCAACGTTACAACAGTACCGTTGAAGCATAGCATGACGTGTGTGGCACATAGTGTAACACACCAAATCGAAACCAATGGAAAACCCATCGCAGACCGACCACGACGCCTCTCTGGTGTAAAGCTAAGGATTGCTAAAGAAGAAGTACATTTCCTACTTGACCAAGGCATTTGTTGTCCATCAAAAAGCTGCTAGGCAAGTCCGCTTCATATGGTATCTAAGCGAAATGGTGGTTGGCGGGCGTTCGGAGACTACCGTAAGCTACATTCTATAATCATTCCTGACCGTTATCCGGTGGCACACGTACAGGATTTTGTGGAGAAGCTGCATGGAAAAAGTATTTTTACAACTTTGGATTTAGTGCGCGAGTTACCACTTCGGGTGTACCCCATTGCACTCTGGACAGCAGCAACACTGATTACAATGGGATCGACATTCAACGTCACGGAAAAGGCTTCTTTCGCGGAAACACGGATCAGAACAGCAACGTTACACATACTCACATACACATATACATATATATAAAAGAGCTGTCTGCGAATAGCTTACATACATATAATGAAGCATATACATATGCCAATAAAAACTCATTCCTATTGTGATGTTCATCGAGAGTAGACGTGTTTTCTTCAAATAGTTTCGCAGACAAGATATGTCTCTAATTAAAATATTGTTACCCTCCAAGCCACGGTTGGTAACTGGCGTAACCGGACTCGTCATAGGACTAGAAGAAGAGCCGAGGACGAAGACCCCACGCAATGCAGATCGGGATAGTGTTAATAACAAAGAAAGTGTTGGATTTGATAAATAGTAAAGTGAAATTTTGGCAATATAAAGTGCCGCCGGAAACAGGTGCCTATGCCCATCCGCAACGAAGTGTTCAATTAGCAATTGTATTGTTCGCCGTGTTCCTTTATATGGCAGTGTGAAGTGCCGACTTCATATTGGTCGATAGTTCGCTTACATTACGATAGCTGATTTGAACATACAAACAAAATGTACAAATATATAAAACATGCGATTAGTTTTAGTTTTCATCAGCAATAATTCCAATGAATTCAAGTCGATTCTGCAGTTCGGACGTCGCGACTGGTCTGGCGTCTAACCAGCGTCGACGACGTCGCTGTCGCTGATAGCTAGAAGCTGTATACGTTCGTCCGATCACATGCATTACCGAAGTTCTGTTGCAGAGTTTGCAAAGGCAATAATTCTAGCGAAAGCAATAATTCTGAAGAATTTTTTGGTGTTCAATTCGACTGTTGGTTCACAGCTCTGGCGCCTGGCTGGTCGTCGACGACGCGTTGCGACGTTTTTCGATCAAGCCCTAGCGCTACAATAGCATTTGCAACGGTAATAATTTCTGTGAATTTTTGCACCAAAGCAAAAAATTGTATGTCGGTAGTGCGGCCGTCAGTTCTAGCACCTACCACAGCGTCGACGACGCAATAGCCTGAGCTTATATAAAGACAATGCTCAATTTCTTTGAGTCAGTCCACAATTGTCCTCTAGTGGCATTGCATCTTCAAATCGGAAGTATTAATTGTGAAATACGCATAGTTCATAAAAAAACGAGAGCAAAACGCGACAGTGGGATACCCTTCGACCTATGTTGTTAAATTCATACACATATGCATATGCACATGCATTGAAATTAATCCGGACAGATGGCGCTCGCGCTTCGCGTACGCCCGCCTCTCTTGTTAGCTGACAGAAGCATTTGGTTTTTGCTCATACTTTCTTAAATAACTTCTGTATTTACTGTTCGATCGGATTGTGATTTGGACACTACGTAGATATTTCATTCAGCTTAGTATATGTTAAAGTCAGAAAGTTGTATATTTTATAAAGCGCTTACAAATTGAGTTCAAAAATTAAATTATTGATTTGTGGGGGCGGTGGGCGTGGCACCTAACATTTGAAATAAACTTGATCTGCGCCTGGTACCCAGAAATGTTCATGTCAAATTTGGTGACTCTAGCTTTTATAATAGCTGAGATCTGTGTGCTCATCTGTCGTCTGGACATCCGGACATCCAGACAGACAGACATGGCTCAATCGACTCGGCTAGTGATCCTGAGCAAGAATATATATACTTTATGGGGTCTGCCACGCCTCCTTCTGCCTGTTACATACATTTGCACAAAGTTAGTATACCCTTTTTGACCATTTTCAATGGTCGAAGGGTATAAAAAACTGAAACAACAATAGTGACGCAAACATTTAATAATACATATAATAACAACGACGTGATAAATCGTATCTTTATAAAGACAATATTCAATCTGAGTCTGTCCACAATTGTCCTGTAGTGAAACAGCATCTTGAAATCGAAAGTAGTAATTTTACATATAATACGCATAATATATACAAATCAACATTTGATACGGAGATCTACAGTATACTATACAAAGTTAAAAAGTTATAAGTGACATACTATATACATAAACAAAAACTAGAACAACAATAGTGACGCAAACATTTAATAATATATATAAAAGTATATATAAACATATAATAGACGTGAAAGCTGCGAAAAGGTACACACAGACGTATGTACATACCCTGCTTGTGAACCAACATGCATTAACAATCAGGAAGTGGAATAACGTAGCAGAGATATCCAATTACAAAAGCCAAAACGAAATTCTTTGCCACCTACCACAACCAAACACAACAAATATTTTCTTGTAAGCAATAACTGTTAAGAACACTAAACACATACACTATACAAAAACAAAAATATTACACACAAAACATAGGAAATTAATATATAATTCAAATTCAGCTTACAAATATTCATACAAAATATATATATAATACAAAAGTCAAAATTAAATTCTTTGCCACTTACCACAACCAAACACAACAAATATTTTTAAGTATTAACTGTTAAGTACACTAAACACACACACTATACAAAAACAAAAATATTACACAAAATAAATAGTACAAGCAAATGAATACATGTAATTCAAAAGTTCATATCAAACAGCTTATAAATATTCATACAAAATATAAGTTAAGCAAGACTATTTCTTGCTTGTGTTGATACCTCAACTAGTAAGTATATGGAGCATTCCAAGTGTTCTTGTGGGTCGTCGACTCGTTCTGTAGATAAGTGCCCCAAATGAAGTCAAGGGTTGTGTTAAAGAACCGTTTTCATTGACTTTCTAATTAATTTTAACAATTGATGGTTAACCAGATTAGAGATTTATTCGGATTACGGTTGTGATTTTGAGAGCTGCACGTCCAATGTGGCTGACAGTAGGCGATGGAAGAGGAAGAAAGTGGATGACAGTAGGCGATGGAAAGAAAAAACTAGCGATGATTCCCAGGATATCGATTACAGATTAATATCTAGCAAATTAAGATTTAAGTAAATGTGATTGGCAAATTCAAGGGTTGCCAGGTCTCCATAAATGCCTTCTAGCATCGGTGCTGAATCTCTCCGGAGCTCCTGCTCCAGTGCTGAATGCGGCGTTTGCATACAGCGGGGGGAGCGCGTGTAAGAGCGGCGGTCAGTAGGGGAAAGATACTTAGAGAGAGTTCATAACTCCTCCCCCGTCAAGATCTGCGTCCCGCGGATTATAGGGCTTTGGGTGCCCTGCCAGCGCCTAACGTCTCCGGTGCTGTTTGTCACGACAGGGATGCCCTTGGTCGATGTCAGCTTCCTCCATATGGTGTAGAGAACCGCTCCGACAATGAAAGCGACCAATGCCTCCAGAAGGAAGGAAGAAGAAACCCTCTCGGATATCCCAAAAAGTGTCTCCTCAGGTTTTCCATGTTGAAGTCGTTCACGTAGTGGAGCGAAGGCGCGTACCCGGTGGCGGTGACTGTAGTCATAACGATGAAGTGGCTCGATGAGTAGCTAGTATAGGTTCTTCCAGCCACACTAATTGTCACATTAGCGAACTGGACTATGTAGGTTCCAGCCAAGTTGTGGGTGCTTCGACTGCATTCTGTATCGCCTGTACCTCCTCGTGGTCCAGTAAGCGGGAGTTGACGATCCCTGACTTAGCCCACTGGCACGCTTGAGTCAGCTCGCCGACCTGACTATCGATGATCAAGGCCTTGTGCAATAGGGTCGTAGCCGTGTGTACATCTCCGTCGATGGCAATCGTCGATCGCAGTAGCCTCGTTCAGTTGCTTCAGGGACTCGTGTGAGCCATCAAATAGTCCAGCGTTTATCCGCACTTGTTGGTTGGCCGATTTTACGACATTTTCCTGGGCATGAAGAATGCGTCGCAGTCCGACACATCCGGTGTGCCCGCAATCCACTTCCAGGCGGACCCAATCCAGTCCAGAGATCGACGTCCACGTTGTGTACCCGTCAGTCTTGACAGGCCCTCTTGTGACTCCTCCAAGTAGTGCGCCACCAGCGCTGCAATCCTGGGATCCGTTAGCTGCACCGCCTCGCGTCGAGCCTCCTGGATCAGCGACTCAAGCCTTCCCAAGTCGATTACATGTGCCAGTTTGAACTGGCCGTTGACACGCCAGACGTTGCCCATTTGCAGAGGGACGAGCGGAGCCTCATATTTAAAGATGTCCGCGGCTCCCACCATATGGGCGACAATGATAGTTGCAATATTGGTTAGAGAGTAGCCTTATGAGTAATATTCTTTTTTATGGTGTTAGAATTAGCTTAGAGGTAAGGGATTAAGTGCGTGAATGTTAAGAAATGTTTGTGTTTTGTTTTGTAAGTGTGCGTGAATTATTGGTGTGTGTAAATTATGGTAAAAAGTGTTTTTAAAGTGTATAATCATGGTCGTGTAAGGAAAGCGTGTGAAACGCACACAAATGATCTAGTGCCATTTCAGTTCCGTAGGTCTGACTTATGGAAGATCTTGCCTATCTTGAAACGTTGCTTCTCCTTTGTTTTTATTTGTTTATTGGCAACGAATATTTTGTCGCCCTCGTTGTATGAGATAGGCTCAGACCTTGTTTTATTATGAGCCGTGTTTGCGAGCTCTTGTCGATATTCTATTAGACCTCTAACGTCCTCGAGAACCTTAGTTCTGAAGTTAGTTAGACCCTGGTAGTTGATTCTGGCCGAGCGGTCAAAAAACAGGTCCGCTGGCTTATTATTAGTCACCGAGAAAGGTAGAATGAAACATCTCGACTTGGCCATTGACTTCGCTTTTCTGGGTCGACAAGAATTGAGTCTTGTTCAGGTTAACCTGGAGTCTGGCCTTTTTAAGGCTTTCAAAGACCAGGCGAAGGTTCTTCCAGTGGCTATCATAATCGTTACTAAAGACGATAATGTCGTCAATGTACACGTAACAAATTTTGCCGATGTGCTCCCGAAGAACATTAACGATCATTCGTTGGAAGATAGCCGGGGCGTTTTTCAAGACGAAAGGAAGGCGGAGAAACTCATACTTCCCGTTCAGGGTGGAGAATGCCGTTTTCACGGTATAGGATGGTTTCATGTGTATTTGATGAAACCCCGAAGTAAGGTCAAGTGTTTTGAAGTATCTGGCTCCGCTAAGGCTAGCCAACGTGGAATTTATGTCCGGGATCGGATAAGTGTCAGAAATTGTGACCGCATTTAGGCGTTTGAAGTCAATGACCAACCGCCATTGCTTTTTGCCATCCGGTTTCGCCTTTTTCGGCACTATCCACACCGGAGAGTTATACGGACTTTTGGACAGACATATGATACCTTCACTCAGGAGTTCCCCGATTTGCCTATCCACTTCAGACCTTATGTTAGCTGGGTATCGGTAGCATTTTGTGTAAATTGGGTCTGAAGTGTTCGACGACCTCGGCCGGTGACAAAGAGTCGAAAAGGTGCGAGTACTCTTCGATTAATGCTTTCAAGGTTTGTCTCACTTCATCTGGATGCGTTGAATCCAGTAAAGCATTGACGTTAAGACACCTTTTGGCAAAAAGGTGGATCTTTATCCCAGGGTATATAACCAGACAGTTGATCTTCCTGTCTACTAGGGCTTTCAAATCTTTGAGCGTGTCGTCCCCTATGATACCATCGAAGGTATTCAGTCCGGGGTGGACAAAAAAGGTGAGGGTCGAATGGTTTCCTAATCGTTCGAAAAACTTGCCGGCTATGCGGTGTGTTATTTTAACACAACCCTTGACGATTTGTGTTGGTCCTTGTGTGAGTGTGTTGAGGTGTTAAATGTGTGTTGTTTCTTTCTTAATATCTGAAGGAAGAAAAAGAATTTATTTTAGTTTAATTGCAGGCAATGGTTTTTTAGCTTTTTCGCTTGTTATTTTTTCGATTTTAATTAATTCAATATGTGGCGACAGTGACAGACGAGTTTTGTGTTGAGTTGAACTTAGCACTGGGCACGGTGGTCCGTATTTTTCCTTTTTGGCTTTAGCTTACTAAGGTACGGTTGCCACACAATCCACTGGGCAGCTTTTTCGGATGCCTCCGCACCGCTCAGCCTATCCAGCAGATTACCACACGCCTTAATCACAATTCACAGTTTATTTTATTATTGACGAAGTTATTCTTCTTGCTTCATTTAAGTATCAGTTTGACGCTATGAACTTTGCACTCGCGAATGGGCTACAGGGGCTGTAGACAAATCGCCGCAGTGGGTTGCTACATAGGTCATTTTTTCTATATTTGAAGTAGACACTTTGCGCCCGCGTAAAATATGCCTCGCTCCTGGACGGAGACGGCGTTAACGCTGCGGCGGGTGGTCTTTTGTTTTGTTATATACGACTTTTTGCGCCCGTGCAGAATGTTTCTCCCACTACAGGTTGTAGCGGCATTCTCACCGCGGCGGGTGGTCGTTTTCTTACTTTCATAGTTCCACTATCACATCACTGCCACTTTGTCACTTGTCGTTATCTTGTTTTACCACATTTCGTGGTTCATTTTTTCCTTTATTTTTTTGTTTTTTTTTTATTTTTTTCCCATTTTTTTAAATTTTTACTGCGTTAAGTTGGTAACCATTGCCGGTAGTCAGAATTCTGACTGCTCGGGCGCCAGTTAAGTAAGACTATTTCTTGCTTGTGTTGCTACGGCTCCCGTAGCCGCATACCTCACCTAGTAAGTATATTGAATATGTAACAGCCGTTAACATTTAAAGTAAGCTAACATATAATTAGGCAACACTGTACAGCCGTTACTGAATAATCTGACAACATTGTATGAAGCATCAGTTTTTGTATTACTCTTTATCCTTAGTTCTGATTAAACGTTCGACCGTACCACTACGTTGTGTTTTTGTTTATTGATATACACAAACTCTTACAACAAAGTATATGGAGCATTCCAAGTGTTCTTGTGTGTCGTCGACTTGTTCTGTAGATAAGTGCCCCAAATGAAGTCAAGGGTTGTGTTAAAGAACCGTTTTTATTGACTTTCTAATTAATTATAACAATTGATGGTTAACCAGATTAGAGATTTATTCGGATTACGGTTGTGATTTTGAGAGCTGCACGTCCAATGTGGCTGACAGTAGGCGATGGAAGGAAAGAAAGTGGATGACAGTAGGCGATGGAAAGAAAAAACTAGCGATGATTCCCAGGATATCGATTACAGATTAATATCTAGCAAATTAAAATTTAAGTAAATGTGATTGGCAAATTCAAGGGTTACCAGGTCTCCATAAATGCCTTCTAGCATCGGTGCTGAATCTCTCCGGAGCTCCTGCTCCAGTGCTGAATGCGGCGTTTGCATACAGCGGGGGGAGCGCGTGTAAGAGCGGCGGTCAGTAGGGGAAAGATACTTAGAGAGAGTTTATAACTTATATATATATATAATATTTTTTTTTTTTATACATACACATATATTGTTGCCACTTATACATATATTAATAAGCATACAAACATATATTTGTTGCCTAATACACACAGTTCAAAACACACCCATAACGAGAAGCTTAGCTAGAGCAGCGGAAAGAGCATGGGCGATTAGAGTTTTGCAGCCTCTAGAAATAGAAGTAGAAGAAAACATTCTTATACGAACTAAACAGACCATCATGACGCAAAGAACCAATAGAGACGTAATGGATGAACTTAAAATACCCGATGCAATTAAAAAATTACTAACAAGTTTATTACAAGTGTAGAGCGAGTAATGAAGTTGGTCAACAACGTAGAAATGACAGAATACGGAGAATTACTATTAGGAGCAATTAGAGACAAAATAGTTGGACAAGCAGACAGGACATTAATTAGGGAGAGAGTAAAAATCAATTGGGTTAATATTAAACAAGCATTATTTGATAATTTCGGGGAGGCAAGAAGTGAAGAACATTTATTGGACGACCTTCGTGAAATCCCATATGAAGGGTTATCTATGAAATTGTTATACCAAGAAATATGAGGCATACGAGCAGAGATGCCAAATATTTTAGAAAGAGAGGAACCAGACGATGAAATACGCAAAATAAAAGAAAATTCATATGAAAAGACTTGCGCACAGAAGTTCATACCCGGACTGAAAAACGCGTTAAAATGGACGGTAAAAGCTCAATATCCAAAAACATTAAGACAGGCAAATGAAATAGCAAAAGAGTTCAGAGATGAATATATGAGAGATAGAGATAGGCAAACAGTTTAGTAAGTCGAAACAAAAAGATAATAATAAGTACAAACAAATCAACATGAACAAATACCTATAAGTCACACACTTATTGTACACAATTTCCATAAATTACACGAAAACATAACACACAACACGAGTATATTACATTTATATACTCGTATATAAGGACTACTATACTAATGTTAATAATAATAATTATTCTTAAAACGAACACCTAATTATAAGTACACTAGCTACACCGCAATTCGTTCCGCCATGCGTTTCATCTCGCTGGCTGTCACTTCATTCTAGGAGGGGAGGAGTTACCACTTAGGGTGTACCCCATTGCACTCTGGATAGCAGCAACACTGATTACAATGGGATCGACATTCAACGTCACAGAAAAGGCTTCTTTCGCGGAAACACGGAGCAGAACAGCAACGTTACACATACACACATACACACACACATACACACATACATACACACATACATATACATATATATAAAAGAGCTGTCTGCGAACAGCATGCATACATATAATGAAGCATATACATATGCCAATAAAAACTCATTCCTATTGTGATGTTCATCGAGAGTAGACGTGTTTTCTTCAAATAATTTCGCAGACAAGATATGTCTCTATGGTAATTAAAATATTGTTACCCTCCAAGCCACGGTTGGTAACTCGCGCATATTACCAAATTCCCATGGCTCAGGATGATATTTCCAAAATGGCTGTCTGCACACCTTTCGGGCTAATTGAGTTTCTTTACATGCCGTTCGGTCTTAAAAACGCTACACAGACTTTTCAGCGTTTCATGGATAATATATTCAGAGACATTGAATTTGTATACTGCTACATCGACGACATTTTAATTACTCCTCCAATTACTCCAACAAAATGGTTTGAGCATCAACGCGAGCAAATGCCAAGTAGCCAAATCTGAAGTCAATTTCTTAGGATACACCATTGACAAGGATGGAATTCGCCCACCAAAAGACTGAATCGAGAGGATACTCAACTACGAGCGACCAGTAACAGTTTGCGAGCCTGGACGATTCCTTGGTGTCGTAAATTAATATCGTCGCGGTATTCGTCACGCATCAGCCATGCAAGCACCTCTCAGCGAAATATGCAGAGGCATGAAGAAAAACGACAAGAGGCGAATTGAGTGGTCTGAGGAAGCAATAAAGGCATTCGAGGCGTGCAAGCAGTCTATAGTTAACGCAACTATAATGGCGCATCCTGCTCCAAACGCTGCGGTCAGTCTTATTTGCGACGCTTCTGACACAGTGATCGGTGCAGCTCACGAACAACAATTGAATGGCGTTTGGCAAACTTTGGGATTCTTTTCTCGAAAACTCTCTCAAACCGAAAAGAATTACAGCCCTTACGACAGAGAATTGTTAGCAATTTATGATGATATTCGATTTTTTAAACATATACTATAGGCTCGAACTTTTGTTATTAAAACCGATCATAAACCTCTGGTATACGTTTTTTCACAAAAACCGGACTTGTTTCAAGGAAGATTTGGGTACGTCAACGGCTGAAGTGGTTTACGGCACGCACATAAGGCTGCCGAATGAATTTTACGACGATTTAAATAACCCTTTTCATCCAAAGGATTTTATCGACACACGTGATGCTGAGAACAGATTCTGTCCGACAACCAATGCATTGGAGCCACATTATATTGGGCCGTATGAAGTGATTAAACGAGCAACCGATCGAGTTTTCATCATCAAAATTAATAATAAAGAGGTCTCCGTATCCACTGACCGCTTGAAACCTGCGTTTATCCAAAAAGACGACGATAACAATGCAGCTCATCCTAAAACATTACGTACATACGCCAGAGGAATTTAATTCGTTCCGACGGGGTAGTTGTGGCAACACCTAAAAGCGCGCAGCTTCGATTATAATCGATATAATTGATAATTATAATAGATAATTATCTATCGATAGAGGGATAGAACAGTGATAGCTGCGAGTTTTATAATTGGAATCGAAATCTTCTCTAATTAAGATGCCGAACGACGCTGCATATTATGACAAAATATATATTTAAAGAATCATTAATAAAGGTTTTTCAATCTAAATCTATGCGTGTTAATGATTGCTAAAAAGGGAGGCGGGCGAGCGCCATCTGTCGGGATTAATTTAAAAGCATGTGCATATGCATATGAATTTAAGAAATTAAACTACACGAGAACATAGGTCGAAGGCTATTCCACTGTCGCGTTTTGCGCGATTGTTGGTCTCGTTTTTCTTTTCTTTTAAGTTAACTTGTTTTCATTGTTCTTTTGATTTGTTGGCATAATTTTGCATTTAAACTGATGTTTTAAACATTTTGGACCAAAAATGGATTTTCCATTTACAATTTTAAAGCGTTTACCAAAATTTGTTTTCTTGTTTTGTGGTTGTTGTGTCTGTGTATTGTTTGTTTTGTTGTTTTGACGTTGTTGTCGTCGAAAATAACCTTCTCAACCTCTGCTCTTCTCCTATTCTCTTCATAACTTCTTCATCATATCATGTCCACTCTCTCCTACTATACCTATCTTCTCAAAACAGTCACATCGGCTTTCCGTTTGGGGGAAAAGCTTATTATACAGTTGGTTTCTTTGTTTGCTTTCTGCGTGGTTCCTTTTTTTAAAGTATGAAACAACTAAGTTGTTACGGACTGCTTTTTGTCGGTAGGGCCGCGCCAGCTAGCTCAGCAGCACTTGGGGAGGGGTTTTTCCTCCAGCCCTGCAATCCGCAGGGACGTGGTTATGGACACCACCAGGCAGAAGAATATATATGCCTGCAGGCAAAGACGGGCCTGCGGCAGCTGAGATGGACGTGCTGCGGATGTTTGTTGTTGCTGCTGCCTGCGGCAGATGTGCTTACTGCACTGGCCAACTATTTTTAAATGGGCCCTGGCGGATCCCTACAAGGACCGGACTCACCAGGGCGAACGTTGAATAAACAGGAACTTCCTCGGCGGCGCTGCACACACAAAATTATATTTATTTGGAATTAAAACAAAAGAAAATGGACACATCACGCAGTTTTTTCTTATTAGCAGTATTTGACTGCGCCCACGGCTCGCTCCACTTCTACTGAGGAGTCAGCCGCCCTTAAAAAGTATGTTGGCGGTCATATGCCTGGGCATTCGGGCATCTAACCGACAGTTCAAACGGCGGTTGCTCAAAACGGGAACATTGGGTCGCCGACCGATCTGGCTGTTAACGTAGGAGATTCCTACGCTGAGCACCAGATGGTGTTGGTCCAACGTCCCGCTTAAGTTCGCACTGCTTGATCCGCCAGTAGATTTGCTATACCAGGGCAGCTGTGTTCATCGATATATGCCTATCGACACTCGATATGAGCACTAGTCAAAAGAATCGAAGAAGAATCGATTTTTTGACATTTGAGAAAAGAATCGATGCATTTTTCAGAAAATCGATTAATCGAGTAAATCAACACACACTGTGCATTCGCGTTGGCTGGATAAGTAAAAGTGTTTTACAAATTATACAAATAGTTTACATATTTTTGATAATTGGATTGTTTTAGTTTGATTCGAATGGTTTACGGGCACATCTTAGAGGATGGATAAGTTTCTTGGCGGAAAACGCGAGTTTCTTTGATTAATTTTAATTAAAAGAAATGCATTTACCTGAAGAATCAAACCAGCCATTTTTTAAACGAATAAAAAGGAACATTCATCAAAAAATGCAGAATGACAGGGTTGATACCTTGACAAGCATAGGACAGTACTATATAAGTAATGATCTTGAAGAAAACCAAGACTCTTTAGTGTATTGGAAAGTAATTATTGCTTAAATGCTCTTGTTATGTTGAATATCATTTTCTTACGATTACATTTTTTAAGGTTTCTGACGACGTGGGATTCCGAGCGTTGGCGAAAAGATATTTGTGTATACCGGCAACGTCTATGGAAAGCGAACGAATGTTCAGCAAAGCTGGAGAAATAGCAAGTAAAAAGCAAGCTTCCTTAAAGCCCGAAACGGTGGATGAGCTGGTTTTCATGAGGAAAAACCAATGGTTGATCTCAATGTTATATCAAGAAGGAAATGTTTTTTTTATTATTAATAATTAATTTCTCCTTATAATTAATAATAATCTAATTGGATTTGATCAATAGTTTAAGATTGTGCTATAGTTTATAGTTGGTTAATTGAAATAAAAGTTACGTTTGGACTCACGTTTTCGCCACATACATTATTTTAACTACAGTATAATGTGCTCCTGCATGCGCAAGATACAAGCTTCTTTTTTCCCTTCGCTTCATTTAGTACATTTCACTAAAGTGAGCTGCATTTTAAGCCATCTCATCGAAAAAGTGTAACAAGTAGTCGAGGCAGTTAAGCACATTATATATATATTATTTAAAAATAGTATTATTGATTTTCGATTAATCGATTATATCGATATTTTCCCCCTAAAAGAAATCGGAAAAATCGATTCTGCCAAATATCGATTATTTTGCAGCACTAGTATCCAGTCAGTCCGTTTTGCCGCAACAATTCTCAATAAGAACTGCGCCGGACGACAAATAAGAAGACCGGTTGGCAGGGTGGTGCTCCGCTGGCCAACGCGATCTCTATTCTGTAACACGTTAAATTTATAAGAAAGTAATATACTGAAATACACTGATGTGCGTATTCAGGCAAACTTACATGATGTTATTTATTACAAATATTAGTGATAAATGGCCGGATGCTTAACGTTTTCCACTGAGTTTAAAATTGTGAATTTTCGGATTTTACGTTACACGTCTTGTACCCACGACGTTTCAAAGGCAAAAGAGGAAGCTTGTGCAGCGGAAGCTACGTAAGTGATAGTTACGGGATGAGTACTGGTATTTTACTCGTTTTGCAACATTAGTAAAGTTAGTCCTCCTGCTCCGGGTGGCAACCTTGATCAAAGATATCGATTTGGATAAAACATATGATATGTACATGATATCACATATGTCTAATTAGGGATGTACATTACAACCACAAGTAATTTTAAAGATTCCATGAATCCGGGAAAATTACTTGAAAAAGAATCAAAGGGACATCCATAAAGGACTCATCGTATTCCTATTGTTTCAGGTCCTTCGCATGATAGGTTCCTATCTCTATGCCGTTGAAATCTTCTAACAGGTAATATGCCGAGCCCAATTTGGCTTTTACTCTGGACTTCAGCCACTGCGGATTTAGTTTCGCATTGATTTGTTTGGAAAAATTGTTCTGAGCAAAGTTCCGTCGAAAAATCTCTTGTCCGATTTTAAACGAGAGTTCTTTAGTCCTTAGGTTGTATTGCCGTTCGTTGTTTTCAGAAGATTTAATGATATTGGATTTCACTTGCGCAATGCACAACTAATACCATGTATGTGTTTATCCCATTCTGTATGATTGTTTTCTAAGTATGCTCTTATCCCTGCAATCAACGAACGATTCATACGCTCTGATGCATTCGATTGAGGGGAGTAAAGTGCCGTATACAAGTGACGAATTCCTAAAGATGTTAACCAAGCGTTGAAGTCTTTAGACTTGAACTGCACGCCTTTATCGCTGACAATACAATACGGAACTCCATAAGTGAGAAAGATTTGATTCTGTAAGAATTCTTGTATTGGGGTAGTGTTAAATTTCTTTAGTGGACATAACCAATGGAATTTGGACATATGATCCAGTACTAGAAGGCATATATTGCCACTTTTACTTCTAGGATACGGACCCAATATGTCTACATATAGACGTTCAAACGGTCGTTCCGTAGAAGACAATTTACCCATTGGAGGTTTTAACGTAATGTTTGGTGCTTTTGTGGCTTTGCAAACATCTCAATTGCGCACGTAGTCTCTTACTTGAGTTACCATTCCTGGCCAAAAGAAGATGCGCCTAAGAAGCTCGAGTGTCTTGGCCATGCCACCATGAGCACTGGTCACAACATCGTGAGCTTTTCGAAAACAGACTCCGTCAACGCCCTTGGGTTCCAAAGTTTCCACGTTCGTTGATTTTCAAGATCTGTCCCTTGTTTATGTGAGGTACGAATATATAAATATTTGTCCTCTACACGTAAATCTGGATAATTACCATTAGGACTCGAAGCTTCATCGCATAATTTGCGATAATCAACTTCGTCAAATTGTGGCGAATCTAAATCAACGGATGGTTCAAGCGCCTTTAAGGCATTTACATCATCCTGATATATTCTGGATAGCGCATCAGGTACTATATTGTCTTTCCCTCTACGATGGCTTATGGTAAACTTGTATCCTTGTAAACGCATGGCCCATCTTGCTAATCTACCTTTAAGATTGGGCTACCGTATTAGCCATAAAAGACTCGCATGGTCTGTGATTATCTAGAATTCTTGCAACTCGAGATAACACCTGAATTTTTCAATAGCCGACATTACGGCCAAGCATTCCCGTTCTGTAACACTGTAATTACGTTGTGCGGGTGTTTAGTTTCTTTGACATAAAAGCGAGAGGCCGTTCTTCTTTATCATCAGAAAGTTGTTCTAGAACCGCTCCTACTCCACAATCACTAGCATCACAGTGAACGGAAAACTTCTTGCCAAAATCTGGATTTTGTAGGACGGGTACTGAAGTAACAACCTCTCTCAGGTTTTTAAAAGCGACCTGAGCTGCATCCGTTCAAACAAACTTTTATTTTGTTTTGTAGACAAAAGTTCAGTTATTGGAAATACTAACTCAGCGAAATTCTTTATAAATCTCCTGTACCATCCTACTAACCCTAGAAAAATACATGCGTGTTTTAGAGTCTTTGGAGGTGGCCATGAATTGATGGAATCAACTTTACTTGGATCAGTAGTGATGCCGCCATTACCAATTAAATATGCAAGATAACCCACTTGAGTAACACAAAATCGACTCCCATTAAGACGGTCAAATGCGTGTCAAAATCTTCTGACACAATGCACACGTCGTCTAAATACCCAAATACACATGTTTTAAGATCAGGCGGTATCAATTGATCAAGTAGTCTACACATGGTCTGAGGTGCATTGCACAATCCAAAAGGCATGACTGTGAATTGATACAAAGGCCATCCTAGTACCGTAAACGCCGTAATGGCTTTGACTTTCTCCGATAGAGGTATTTGTCAAAAGGCATCCTTAAGGTCTAATTTTTTGATCAAATTAGCCTTGGGTAGCCTAGAAAATATGACATCAATATTAGGCAAAGGATACGCGTCCTTTTAAGTGCAGTCGTTAATACGACGAGCGTCCAGGCACAAGCGCACCTTTCCTGGTTTAACTACTAATCGTACTGGTGAACTCCAGGGGCTTTGAGACGATTCAATGACTCCCTCGCTCAACATTCTATCCAGTTCCAGATACATCAGTTTCTCCACCGCTGGGGAAACTGGATAAAACCCGTTGTTTAATCGGTTTGGAATCTCCGACATCGATGTCATGATTCAGAAGAGAAGTTTTCTCAAGCCCTTGCTCGGCATAATTTGGGAACAAATTAATGACCGCAGCTAAGAGACCTTGCTGGGAACCTGTTAAAGGATATTTGTTTTCCTCCTCTTTATTTGTATTTATTAAAGGGCTAGGAGAATCTATAACCGAAATAAGACCTGGGGCTAAATTAGAAATCCTCCAAGAGTTAATACCCAATATTATGCGCTTATTTCATGATGGAATAATATAGAAGTCAATTTCCTTGGTTGAACCATTATATTCTACATCAACCCGAAGTACCCCTGTTACTGGCTCTTACCATCGGCAGTTTTGACTTCGGACACTACTCGTTTAAAGTTTGAACAATCTGGCCAATTTGTGCAAGCTAATTCTTCGCCTATACAGCTAATGTTGGCTCCAGTGTCAAGGAGTCCAACTTCTGTAAATTTTAAAAAGCAAATTGAAGCGTACAAACGCCCATCAGATTGGTCATTAACGATTGCAGACACTAATAATTGCCGAGACTGTTTGACTTTGGTCCAGTAATGACGCATATGTAGTGTATTCCTTTTTGTCTTGCGTGTAATTATGGCTTCATCGCCGAAAATTCTTGATCGAACCCGCTTATAATGAGCTAGCCGCTCGTGGAGCGTTCGAAAAGGGTTCATTGGTTGTAAGTCGGGTAGTTTAGAAGCCACTGCCTGTTTTAAAAGTGCAGGCGAGTGCTGGGAACAATCTGTAATGATTGGATAAGAAACGACAGCGGGATGTAATGGACCCTACGTCTGCTGTCGACAAAGGTGCCCGCCTTCGAGTTTTCCGCACGTTTGAGGCAGGTTGGGCACTGTGGCTAATATATGTGTTTGGCCGCAACCGTAACTGAATACGCAGCGCTCTGTCAAACACATGTCCCACGCGTGACCGGGTTTGTTGCAAATCCAACAAATTAACGATTTTTTTGCTAATTGCACTGCATCAACTGATTCATCATCCGTCTCTGACTCTGTATGAGAGGATTCTTCAGCCTCTACCATGGCTACAGAACGTTTGACAAATTTGGGGGCAGTTATCGTTTTAGAAAGTCTTTTGAAGTCTGTATCTCCCAAAAGATTATCTCTTTTGTAGACTAACTGCCTAAGATGAGCAATTGATGAAACCTGCACGTAAAGAAGTGCTTGCCTAAGATCAGCCAGAAGGTTGTGTTAGACGATGTTCATCCAAAGGAATAGAAAGGCGGGAAAATATTTTCATGATTCCTTCATAAAATGATTCAAAGGACTCTCCCTCTCTTTGTTTTCTTGCGCGAATTTCCTCTATGAGAGTATCATCGTCTTTGAAATCGTGGTACTGAGTTTTTGTTGACACACAGTAAAGTCTCCAGAAAATTACACAGTAGCTATCTTGGTGGTCAGACATGTTTAGCCTTTGCTCCCTGTGTTTTTTTTTTATAATTCTTGCGTTTTATTTCCCTAAGTGGCGTAATTATTTGTACGGTATTTTATTAGTGCTAACCTTGTAAGTACAATCGTAAAAGTAACACTAATACTTTTATTAGCAAATTCCTAAACTAATATTCTTAATTTTTCACTTGCGCGTCTTTGGCGTCAAGTTTTCGTTTCTGTTTTGATTAACATTCCCACGCTCTCCCGAGTAAGCTGCGTAGCGCTGTTGTTGTTTTGTTTACTTCGTTGTGCTCGCTAGTTTTGCAGTTTTATTGTCGTACTTGCTTTCTTACCTGGTTCGGCGCTGTAACTGTTTCTTGCTCTCTCAAGAAATTTATTTCTTTACTCTGTCTTCTATTTGGTCTTCGTTGTCACCTACATTTTAAAGGCATATTAATTCTCACAACCATGGTGTCGTGCTCCGCAGCAATTTGCTTATGCTCTTCTGATCCTACGGCGGATTATATTGGTTGCTGGCGCTGTAATAATTTTTGTCACTTAAAATGCTGTGGCCTAACTGTGCGGGTTAGTGACGCCGTCCCAGTAAATACTGGTCTCAAATGGTCGTGTGAAACGTGTCGTGTGGATGAATCCGATATACGGAAAATCCATAATAAAACCAAACTTGGGTTTTATAAGATACGCACAGCTTTCTCTAATCTCCAATCTGAATTCTTGGAGATGGAGGCCAAATTCAAAGCCTTTACGGTTCCTCGCAAACCACCGGCTCCTGTGAGTATTCGTTTAGATTCGGGCTCTACGAATTTAAAGGTCACCAACCTACCTTCTTCTCAGGCTTCTTCTCCTGATCTTTTAAGCCTACTTTCGCCTATACCGTCTTGCTCTTCTAACTGCACAAAAAAAAAAAGAAAACTATCAGCAAAGTTGCCGCACCCAAACCTCTTGCTCCTCGTCTTGAGCCTACTCCCATTACCGCAATAATGCCTGCTACAAAGGCACAGAGTATAAAACCTCTGATTGCGATCAAACCCAAAGAATTGGTGTTCATCTCTCGTTTGGCGCCGGACACTACCACAGAAGTTGTACAATCGTACATCTTCGCAAGGCTGCCGTCAAATAACTTCACAGTTGAAAAATTCAACTTTAAATTCAAGCGCGACATTTCTTCTTTTAAAATTAGTCTCCCAGCAGAACAGTTTAAAGACGTTTGCGCTACTTCCTTTTGGCCGCCGGACCTTATTGTTCAGGAGTTTACTCCTAAACAAAAAAGCCGAATTGCTGTTAATCTTCCCACGTTGGCCGTTACATCGCCAAAACATGCAAACAATTCAAAGTCTTCAAAAAACTGTACTTTTCTTTTCTTCATGCCTCCGAAAATGTTAGGTTTCCTACAAATAAACTTTCTTCTTTAATTCTTTCCTATCAAAATGTTAGAGGTCTCTGTAGTAAAATCTCTAGCCTTTATCTTAATAGTCTTGCCTTTTCATCCCAAATTATTGCTTTTACCGAAACCTGGTTAAAACCAGAGATCCTAAGCTCTGAAGTTTTTCCAGATAGGTATATAACATACAGGCTTGATCGACCTGACCGACGAGGTGGTGGAGTACTGATTGCATTAGACTCCAACATTGAGTCGGACCTTTTACAACCGGAGTTTCAATTTGACATTGAGCTAATTTGTGTAAAACTACACTTTCCCGGTTTTTTCATGTATATAACCTGCTCCTATATTCCGCCGTCATCGGAATTATCAGTCTACTCGCAACACTTGTCTGCAATTAAGACTATTTTTAGCCTGTTATTAGACAGAGATCACTTCATAGTCCTGGGCGACTTTAATATCCCAGAATGTAATTGGACATCTAGTCCTCAAGGAAACTTCCTTTTGCCTTCCCGGCAACATGACCTATTAGATGGTTTGTTTGATATATCTTTGTCGCAGGTCAATCATGTCAAAAACTCTCTGAACAGATTGCTTGATTTATGTTTCACCTCTGATCCTTCCAAGGTGATTGTAGACAGGGTACAACCCCTTTCCCTTCCGGAAGATCCTTATCATCCCACTTACGAAGTGAATTTCGACTTGGGTATTAGTATTTTGGATAAAAATGAAAGGCCGTGTAATCGCGTGCGCTGCTTCAAAAAAGCAGACTTTGAAAATTTTAGTTCTTTAATTTCAAATTGTGATTGGTCCGATTTTTATGCATCAACTGATATGTCAGTTGCAACTAATATATTTTATAACACCCTAAACTCTGCTTTTGATATCTGTGTTCCGTTATCCTATCCGATATGCTCAAGCAAACCCCCTTGGTTCACAAAAGAGCTGTCTCGCTTAAAAAACTTAAAGAGTAGCTTATACAAGAAATATAAAGAAAAAAACTCACCGCTTGTCTTTTCCCGCTACCTAACTGCTCGGGCAAATTTTACCGTGCTTAACGCGAAATGTTGTAAAAACTATTTGACCAGATTTACGTTTCAGTTTTTTCAGAATCCTAAAAAGTTTTATAGTTTTGTTAACATGAAGCGCAGGTTAGTGGTGTTCCCTTCTAAACTTTCGTTTGATAACGCTGAGGCGGACACTGATCAGGCCATGGCCGATATGTTTGCCTTAGTTTTTTTCAAACAACTTATTCCTCTTCTACGCCGAGCATTCATTCTTATCCATATAGTGTACCAAGTTTAAATGGCATCTTCACACCGTTACTGAACGAAAGTTCACTTTTTAAGGATCTTAGCTTATTTAAACCAGTCTTTTCACCAGGTCCCGATGGTATCCCCGCCTGTGTACTTAGATATTGTGCCAACTCCTTATGTAAGCCATTGCTCAAATTATTTTCGCTGTCCTTAGACACCGCCTCCTTTCATTCCATATGGAAGGAACCATTCATTATCCCTTTACTCAAAAAGGGCAGCAAGGCTGATGCAAGTAATTATAGAAGTATCTCTAAATTATCGGCTGTACCTAAATTCTTCGAGAATGTTATAACTCCTCACTTGCAACATTTTAGCAAATCCGTTATATCCCCTTTTCAAGACGGATTCGTGAAACGTCGTTCTACCAGGACAAATTTGCTTGAGCTGACATCCTTTGTGGTAGAAGGATTTCAGAAAAATCTTCAAACTGATGTCATTTATACTGATTTCAGTAAGGCATTTGACTCAGTCAACCATTCTCTTCTTGCACATAAACTGAATCTCCTCGGTTTCTCACCAAAACTTCTTAGTTGGATTGTGAGTTATTTGGGTGACAGAACCCAACGGGTCCTCTTTAAGAATAAACTTTCTTACCCCGTTCATGCCACATCTGGTGTTCCCCAGGGAAGCCATTTAGGTCCCCTGCTTTTTACACTTTTCATCAATGACCTCCCAACGGTCACACTTAACTCCCGTACTCTCATGTATGCTGATGATGTCAAGTTATGTTTTCAATTTAAAGATGACTCCTGTCATTCCCGCCTTCAATCTGACTTAGACTGTTTCTATTCTTGGTGTCGTGCAAATCTTCTTAATCTGAACAGTTCCAAATGCAAGCTGATGACATTCTCACGAGCCTGTCCAAAGTACGTATCTTATTCTCTTTGTGGGTGTACCCTGGAAAGAATTTCCTTGGTTGATGATCTAGGTGTCCGTTTGGACCGCAAGCTCAAGTTTTGCGAACATATATCATCAATGGTTAATAAAGCTATGGGTGAGCTCGGCTTTATTAAAAGATGGTCTAAGGAGTTTGACCTTACCTTACCTAACTAAGACTCTTTTCACCTCGCTTGTTCGTCCAATTCTGGAGTACGGATCATGTGTCTGGAGTCCTCAGTACACAGTTCATAAGGATCGCATTGAATCCGTACAGAAAAACTTTTTAATATTTGCCTTGCGAGGCCTTAATTGGGATGTAAATTCAAGACTTCATTCCTATCCTAGTAGACTTTTGTTACTAAATCTGCCTTCCCTAGCCAATCGTAGAACTATGCTTGGTGTTGTATTTATTAATAACCTTATACAAGGGGACATAGATAGTAACGACTTGCTTAGTCGACTACACTTCTCTGTCCCTGGTAGAATCACCCGTAACTATCTTCCTCTAAAACTTTCCTATTGTAGCTTGAATTATGCCCTGCATGAGCCTTTCAGGGTGTTAGGTTCGGACTATAATAATCTATATTACATTGTATCTAACAACAACAGTAACTCTGTATCTTGTTTAAAATCACTAATGCTCACCCACCTTTCTATTAGATAGTTAAATTCATACTTACCTTCTTTCTAGTAACAGTAGCACTTTTTAACTAACTGCATGCTTAGAACATTCTAATCGCTATTTTGATTAGACTTTGGTTACTAACACTAACACTCCTGATCTGATTGGGTTTTTCTGGGTTTTCCCCAATCCTCTGCAACAAATGTTGGATCGGCTCTTTAATTTTTTTTATCCCAGAGTCAAATTTATTTATTTTTTCTTTCATTTCTCAGAGCTAAGTTTTTACTTGTAATTTAAAATTATAAATTATAACTATAAATTGTTTTTTTTTTTACTTTTAAACAGTCGACTGACCTTAGTCCAACTATAAACTAATTAAATAAATAAATAAAAGAAAGACTATCTTTAGTGAGAGCATCGATTTGATAAGGGAACATCTGTACTGTTGGATCATTTTCTTCCCAGTCATATTTGATACCCCAACATTGAATTATTTGGGTCACTTTTTCCGGGCTGATAAAAGATTGCGATTGAGCTTCGCTACGCGATATAGACGCTCTCATTGCCGAGCGAGACGGGGCCGTTCTACTCGGTGTTCTAACTGACTACCACAGATTGAGGTTGCATATCGCTTAATTTGGAGTTAATAATATTCTGCAAGCCCTCAAAGATTTTGTTGTAATCAATTTCTATAACGGCTCCCCCACGCCCTCGACGGCCACGTCAGATACCGCTAATTTCATGAGCATTAGGTATACTATCTACCAGTTTTTGAAGTCCGCTGGTAGAACGGCAAATAGGACACTCTGAAGATTCCTTTAAATGACGCTCTATACAATTGCGAAGAAATATATGCTCGCATTCGGAGGTCACAATATTATCACCTTCAAGTAGGTGTTCTACACACAAGATACATGTGCCTGTCGGCTATGTTAGGTCAGGCACTGCCCTATTATCATTGGGACTATGTGCCAGTGGCATGATGATTTAAGCACGTGGTAAAAGTTAAAGAATAATTTAAATTTCTACACACCGCAAATATTCACATAAGAATTTTTTTATTTAGATTTTCAGTGGTTTTGATTGGTTTGTTTTTGGTTAATTTGTTTATCATAAGTTATATATTTTCCTTGAGGTTAATTTATGTAAGTTGATGGTGACAAGATAAATTGTTTCAATGATCATAAACAAATTTAAGTTCATATTATTGTATTCAGTGTTTGTGTCGTGTGTCCATGTGTTTTTTGTGCTATCTTTGTATACCTCCGTAGTTCGATTTCCATTAACAAATTGTTTTGTGAAAAATGTACTAAACAAAGAACAGTGTTTTATGTTGTTTTTTTATATGTTATAATAATCAGTCTTGTTGTCAATATTTTAATTAATAGGCATCGATCAACCAACCAAGTTTTTTGAAGAAAGGGACATTCCATATAAGCAGAACATGATAGGATTTGCTGCGGATGGATGCAATGCAATGTTTGGCCAAAATCATTCTCTTTCGCAACTGCTGAAAAAAGATATTCCGAATTTGTTTTTGATAAAATGTATATGTCACTCATTTCAATAGTAGAGGGATTTGCAAGAGATGTCTATAACTTTATATCAAAAAGCCCAAAACGTATCGGAGACTATAGGCCGTTTCATTCTTTCGTTAATGTGAAACCACACAAACTTTTATGGTACATATCGGGCAAACAAGGTGGCTATCTCTGCTCCATGTAGTTGAAAGGCTGTTAGAACAACTTCCTGCTTTGAAACTTTACTTTCAAGGAGCTGCATTGAATGATCAGTTAAAATCTGCAGAGCCGATTCTCCAAATGTGTTTAGATACGACGACAGAACTGTATTTGGAGTTTCTAAAATTTATGCTGCACTACTTTAAAGATTTAAACAAGGAAATGCAGTCAGAAAGTCCAAAACTGTATTTGTTCTACGAAAAAGTTCTTGCAGTTTACAAGACAATAGTTGAGTGCTTTGTAAAATCTGAGTTTTTATTATTGCCTGATGAAGAATTAGTAAAGATTGATTTCGCTGACAATGGGAACCACTTGCCCTTAAAAAATATGTATTTCGGAGGCAACTTTGCGGCTTTGTTGATAAGAAAAGAACAACATCTGGAACGAGATTAAATTGTCCAGGTTCAAAATTCGTGCCTTCAATTTTATATTGAAAGTTTAAGGCAACTACAAAATCGGTTTTCCTTTGAGGATGAAGAGCTGAAGAAAATGAAAAGCTTAAACTTTTTAAATCCAGCGACAATACTCAACAATAGTTTGAAAGCAAAGCTACCATCTATTGCACATTTGGGGCAAATGTTTCCATGTTTCGAATGTAGTACATTTTATATATATATATTACATTTTATATATATATATTATACATAGAATTATATCAATCAGAAATAAGTACAATTACATTGTTGCAGTGTTTATGCAAACAGCGACGTTCAATTGGAAGTGTAACATGATCCTCCACTTATGAACCACACTGCCTAAATGCATGGTCAGCGTTCTCACGCTAGCCATGTACATACTGCGCGAGTCACCAGCCCGGCACCGAGAGCTGCCATTCCCCCCTTGAAACCCACACATGCCTTCACACAGACCTAACGCAGCGACTAGCGAAGTCTTACATCAACAGCCGCTCTTTTGTTCAAATCATCTATTTCACCACATTTGAGTAACGGCCAGTATATGAGTTCCCGCGCCGGACCGTTGTCTTCCGATGAAGCGTAAGGCAGAGCAACGGTACCTCGATGCCCAAATCACGATGTGTCGACGATCAGCCGCGCCGAACCGGCGTCTCCAGATGAAGCTTTAGGCAGAGCAACGCGACATTGAGCTGCGCGACAATTCCACGCAACAACACATTCTGCCGAAATTATAAGTTAGGCATTAAGAACAAAACTCAAATAAAATCACTTCTGTCTTGACTTCCGAACCGTACGGTCGCATTATTGCACATATCGAGGAAAACTTATTTCACCACATAAGAAGATATAAAGAAAGCACAATTATCTCCCTCAACGCTCCTCAACAGCTCCACCGCTCAGGTCACGAGTGGTAACTGGCGCAGCCGGAAAAAGAAGAATAGAATTTCTTCTAATTACACTTACTTACCTGTAAGTACACGAAAACACATAAAAAGAAAAGAAAGATATGTGAGTTAACAAACAACAAGTTGACAAGTGCAAATAAATAACTTAACAGTGAATTGAAAACAATATTTGAACAATGCCGAACAAGTGGTTGAAACGAAAACATAACACATATACCACACCAGGTGATAAGTGCACACAGATGAGTGTCAATCGCCGATCACCATCATCGTGGATATTTGTCACCATGGGTGTCAGTTGGTGTAATCATTACATATCAAATATCGTGCATTATCCAAGATGTCTGTGTAGAATCAAACGTGATAACTACCGCCACGACTATATGTCAGGCCAGGCATAGTAACGCACAAATACGAAATCCCCACAATAAAGAACACCTAAAACTCAATTCTCATAATGTATACGTCGGCGTAAAATCAAACGTGATAACTACGGCAGACTATACATCAAATTAAATACATACACACATATGTACATTCACACAACAAAGAATTTTCCATACAAATATAATGTATGTACATATACGTCGGCGTAGAATCAAACGTGATAACTACGGCAGACTATACAGCAAATTAGATACATACACACATACATTCATACAGCAAAGAATTTTCCATACAAATACAATGTATGTACATATACGTCGGCGTAGAATCAAACGTAATAACTACAGCGGGCTATACACTAAATTGCATCATACATTATACATTCATACAAAACCAAACGCACACATCAAAGTATTATGCCAATATATGTATCTAAATATGCCAGCGTGATATCAAACGGGATAGCCGCTGCCCCGACTCACCCCAGCCAGGCGTCATAGTGCATAAAGTACTGCATAAACAAATCTCACGCATACACAGCGCCTTGCGCAACAAAGTAATGACCTACCCAATATATTAGACACTTCATCACACACATGCGCATCGGAAAGACAACAACATTGTTGCAAAAGAAACCAAACGAATACACAACGGCTATCACTCTATTGTTTTCAACTTCAAAACAAAATAAGAAACAGCTCAATAGCAAAAATATACACTTAACAATTCCAAAATTTTTCTTTCAAGGATTGTCACTTGAAACCTCATATGATTCTTAACTATAACAAATTATAAATAATGTCAATAAAGAACAAACATAAAAAATTTCCTTACAGAACAAATATTGAACAAATACACACAACAACTAAAATAAGCTATCACATAAGTACATCAACACAAAAAATATATATACATATACACATAAAGACTCGAAACACACATAATACACACAACAACTAAACTAAGCTATCACATAAGTACATCAATACAAAAATATACATACATATACACATAAAGACTCGAAACACATAAACCCTTACAAATTTGTTCATAATCAATGTCAACGCTTTGGCAAAAAACTTTGAAAAAAACAAGACGTTTTGTATTAGGAGCTCAAACGGATACCACTCTCCCAAAAAAAGTCACCCGTTCCAGTAGTCGACTAAACCCCCCACCTGTAGTCAGTGAAGAAATCCCCGAAACCCTCACAAAACAAACAAACATGGACTCGGGTAACATTTCTGGCCCTTCTAGGTCCATAACACCCACAGTTAGCAACACCAATAGCAACTTATCAACAACCTTCAAACCAAACGACATCATGACCTTTGTCAGCCACCTACCCCCATTCGACGGTTCACCCCGATATCTTAATAGGTTTATAACCAGCGTAGAAGAAATACTAATGCTTACCAGGGGTGCCGACCAGACACCTTACGGACTACTTACACTCAGGGCAATAAGAAATAAGATTATAGGAAGGGCAGATGAAACTTTAGAACTCGCCAACACGCTCCTGATATGGGATGAGATTAAAAGTAACCTCACCCGAATGTATTCAAACAAGAAAACTGAAGCTTGCCTTCTAAGCGAATTTCAACATTTCGCAGATAACCTGTCACTTGGCCAACTTTTCTTTGGTATTTCGAAAATAAAAACCCAGCTTTTTTCATCTTTCCAAAGCAACGGAGAATCTACTGCAGTAATCGAAGCAAAGAAAACCCTGTATAACCAAGTTTGCTTGAATACATTCATCAAAGGGCTAAGAGAACCCTTGAAAACCCTAATCAGACTTAAAGACCCAAAAACTATCGAACAAGCTTACGAACAATGTAAAGTCGAACAATCCTTGTCCTATAATAGGAGATCTTATAATAACGCCCTAAATAACCCTCAACAATATCAAACCCAAAACGCCAATAACTCTAACCACAGAGGTAGCCGGAACAACTATAACTACCAACCGTACCCAAACAATGACCAGTTCAGAAACAACTCCAACAATCGACGCCAAAACAACGGATACAACAACAACAATTCAAACAACAACAGCTACAATAACAGACAATAAAACAGGAACCCATTCAAAATTGAGAATCCCCCGACCCACGGACTACACAACATCGACCTAGATAATCAAACTACCGCCGAACCAAATTTTCCGGCACCAGCCTCACCGGATACATAAGTCCAACAACACATAGCTCATCCCTACCCTATATAGTAATCCAAATACATAACACACACAATCTTAAATGCCTAACAGATACAGGGTCAACAAATTCCTTCGTAGACCCGATACACACCACCCCAAGCGAATGTACCAACCTTCACACCGCCATCTCTTTAAAAACGGCACTGAACAATTTCCAAGTCCAGCATAAAATTTCAATACCCTTCCCCCTAGATTTTAAAACCATTGGCAAAATGCAAATGCTGCTTTTTAAATTTCATTCGTTTTTTGACGGTTTGATAGGCATGGACCTTCTTTCCAGTGATGGGCCACGACGCGTCATCTTTGATTGTCGACAGCGTTACGTCAAGAATGCGTCGACAATGTCATGAATGCGTCGACAATGTCATTAATGCGTCGACAATGTCAACTATGTAGACAATATGAAGAGTTGGTCTCCGGCGGAGATATTTTAAAGTACTTTATAATAAGGAAATTAAGCGTTCACTAGTTTTTTGGAACTTGGCGAAGATAAAATATCCAAATTTAGCAAGATTAGCTACAAGACTTTTAAAAATACCGGCTTCCTCCGCTCAAATTGAACGCATTTTTCGAGCTAGGCTCATGTTCATTCATGTGCAAGAAATAAGCTTTTATTTGAAAGATCAAAAAAACTTGTACATATATATTATTCATTAAGAGTTAAAGATGTTTAAGAAGATGACGATAACGAATATAATAAAATGAATAAATTGTTCTTTATTTAATAAAATGTATTATATTTTCTTTACTATGCCATTGTCGACGTGTCGTCTTCAAACATTGTCGACATTCGATTCTCGACACGTAGACAATCGTGTAGTCTACACCGTGTAGTCTACGCGGCACATCACTGCTTCTTTCACAACTCGGCGCAAGTATTGACCTAACCGATTCACAACTTAAAACAAACAATGCCACAATCCCAATACAAACTTATTGGAACCGCACCTCAGACATTCATAAAATCACTGCACATACTAAACTTATCGTGCCTCTACCCGTCAAACCCACAAATGAAGAATTCCTATGTAATACCATCGAGATAAACAAAGATTTAATAATAATAATTCGAAATAGTAAACTATTCAGATTCAGACCAACTCCTCTACCTCGAAACCCCTATGAAGGGAAACCTTATAAAGAATCAGACCACATTGAACTTTTTCATCTCATGTCGGACCCCTATGAATCTCAACCCCAACCCACATGCTTCAAAGAACTTCAAACAAGCCACCTCAATCCCGAAGAAAAGAATTTGGTTTGGAATAAAACGTCGCCTCGATATTTTTAGTGGACTGTATTCAAATTGATCTTGCACAATTGATCTGTAGTCATCATGCCTCTGGAAGCACAGTCTGCTGGATTGGATTTTGAGTCAACATGTCGCCACTCATGCTTTGGAATGATGTCCAGAATTTGCTCAAAAGCAGAGCTGTACAGAGCTCTAGGCGCGGCACTGATTGCTGCTTCAGGGGAGCCACCCTTGTCTTTGATGTCATCAATGATACTGAAATGGAACCATCTTTGTGAATTACTCTGCTGTACACCACAGCAGCGTATGCCTTGGTAGATGCATCGGAGAATGCATGCAGTTGAATGTTGTCCACGTCGTTGACAACCAGCCGCGATAGTTTAAAATCCTTTAATGTATTCAGATCAGCACGCCATTTGAGCCAATTGCTAGCTAACTTATTGGGAAGTGGTGAGTCCCAATCCAAATTGAGAAGCCAAAAATTTTGGAACATAATTTTGAATTGAACGATGTGAGGAGCCAAAAGTCCAAGAGGGTCGTATATCCGTACGATATCTGACAGGACTTGCCGCTTTGTGTAATCGGGATTCACACAAAGTCCAACATTATATGATAATGTATCTTCCCCAGGATGCCAGTAGAGGCCAAGTACCTTAACCGGTGACGATTGAACTGGCTGTGAAGAATCGCTATCTTCTGTTTGCATACGGGTTGTATTTGACACCCATTTTCCAAGCTCGAGATCAGCGCAGGCCATCAGTTGAAGAAGTTCCTTTTTGTTCTGTAGTAATTCCTCCTCGCTGTTTGATAAAAATCTTCCAGCAACAGTTTTGCTGCATTTGGAAATTCGTGAATATGATTTTGAGCCCGCTGTTCCAATACACGCACCACCAGAAATGGTGCGCATAAAGTTCCGTAAGTTACGGTGCAGAGTTTGAAGTGTTTGATTGGACCGGATGGATCCTCTCTCCAGACGATTTTTTGAAAATCCTGATGTTTGTCTGCTACCCAGACTTGGCGAAACATCTTGACAATATCCGCCGAGAATACATACTTGTACATTCGAAAGCGACGGTATACAGCGAATAAGTCGCGCTGTATACTTGGTATAGTGTGAATGGTGTGTCGTTTAGAGATTTGCCATTTTCATCGCGAAATGATCCGTCGAAAACCACTCTTAGCTTTCGACCTAGTACCGGGTGGTGTGGTAGATAGAACTACTGCCTTCCATTGTTGTCGTCTTCTGGCACTTCGCGCATGTGCCCCTAAGTTTTTGTATTCGCACATAAAGTTTACGTACTCTTTGCGTAGATTCTCATCCCTTTGTAAGCGTCGTTCCACTGATTTGAAACGGCTTAGCGCTCCTTGAAGTGTATCCCCAAATACAGGATCCGTTGTATTGAATGGAAGTTCCACGATATACTTCCCATTCCCATCTCGTGTGTGTGTAGTGAGAAAGTGATTCTCCACCTGTTCATCGTCAGGTTCCCTTTTTGTGATGTTACTGACGTTTTCCAGCTCCCAGAACCTCTGAAGCGTTGCATTGATATCCGTTGTTGTAGTGAGCGAAATAGCCTGATTGCTTTGGTTAAACATTAGCGATGTAATAACCCATCCAAAAACTGATGAAATGGCAATGAGATTGCCCCTGTTGTCGTATATCCTTTTCCCTGTGAGTGTACTCCATACGGGTTCGCTACCAAGTAGTATATCAATTGGTGCAGATGTATTGAAAACCGTGTCTGCCAGTTGAAGATCCTTGAACTTCTCAAGTACCGAAGTGTCTAGGTTTTGCCTTTCCATTGATGAAGTAATTTTGCCAAGCACGTGAGCCGTGCCAACCAATTCGTAATCCGAGATCCGAGACCTGATTTGAAGAGTGGTGCAACCCCTTGTGGTGTCAGCCACCACCGAAGAAATTCCTGAGACCAAGATGTGTGATGGTGAACGTGCCAATCCGAGAGCGTGTATGCAGCGTTCCGATATGTATGATAATTCGGACCCGGTGTCCAAAAAGAGTCGGCATGTAACGTAATCTCCTCTTGCACTCTTTACATAGGCCACGGCGGTAGGGAATACGCTTCTGTGTCCTCCGTTTGGTTGAGTAGATAATCCACTTCCTTGCGCACATAGTGTTGCACCTGCGTTCTGTATATGTGCCATATGATTAATGGTCGTTGCTGTGTCCTGTGAAATTTGCTGTTGATTCCAATCGACTTGAAGCTGAGTACCCTGTGGTTGATTACTCTGAACATAGATAAGTGTATGGTGGTGACCTTTACATTGTCTGCACTTGTATGTTGACTTGCACTTGCTCACGAACGATCTTCGTTGCTCAACTGCCATATCCAGAAATTGTTGACAGCCATATAAAGTGTGTTGTGTCGACCGACATTTAGTGCACTCGGTGCTTTCCAACGCAACCATTGATTGTGTAGTCCGTTTCTGTTTTTCCCCTTGCGCTGCCGATTTGGCTCCAGCAGCTGTCTCTCGTTTGCTTAGTTCCAATTCCTCGCATCGAACATCCAAAAATTTGAAGAACTCCTCCAGAGTAGGTGAGTCTGTGTCCATGCTGCGTTCGATCCATCTACGCCGTGTGTCAGCGTCAAGTTTTTCCAATAAAAGATATATACTATAATCCAGCAATCACGTCCCGTTTGATTTATGGCATCCAGCCCTCGTACAATTTCGTTTGCACCGTCTGATACCTTCCGTAGTATTGACGCATCGATCTTTGTTGTTGTTGGCAAACTTATAAATTGCTCCAAAAACGAATTCACAATATGCCGTGGACGATTGTACCTTTCCTTAAGGCGTTCCCAAGCCATGTTATAAGCTGTATCCGTAATACCCAAATGTCGTATCAAGTTTGCAGCCTCATCGCTCAATAGTGTTTTTAAATGATGAAATTTCTGAGTATTCGACAAATGCTGCTTGCTATGAATCGTGCTTTCATATATGTCTTGAAAAGCTGGGCACTCTGTATAGCTACCAGCAAACCGTTTAATTTGAATTTTCGGTAATTCGCTTTGCAACCCTGATCTAGCGTCTGATGCACGTCCCGCCGAAGAATTTGGTGTTGCTTGTGCCGCGTTGTCGCCCGTCGCGACGGCGCCGAAATCCGTTGCATTTCTTGCTGTTTGATTTACAGCTAGCCGTTCGAATAGTTGATGTTGTTGTTGCAACAAATTGACTTTGCGTCGTTTTGATGAAGCCCGGTGCTCTCATCCCCATTGCTTATTGTAGATGTAGTTGGATGCGGAGATCCAATCCTTTCCAAAAGCATTGCATATGTCTGCAAATACCTTTCCTCGTAGAATGCATTGTCCTCCTCGGGATCCACATACCCTTCGAGCTCGTCGAGAAGAGCTATGGAATTGCCGAGTTCTGTGAATTTCTTCCAAAGTTGCTCTTTCCTTGCTGTAACCTCTGATGATGTTGTTGTTGTATCTGCTCCACGAGCCCATGTCCATATCCGCGTGATGCTTGCCTTAAGCGGACCACGAGATCTCATCAAACCTTGAGTTGTTTTTCCATAGTTGATTTTCCGTGAGTATAAAACGCAATCAATCACAAGATATATCCGGCTCGAAGGACCAACTTATGGTTTGGAATAAAACGTCGCCTCGATATTTTTAGTAGACTGTATTCAAATTGATCTTGCACAATCGAAAGCTCTCTTTATACTAAATTTGTAACATAGGTTTGGTGTGAATGACCGTCGCAGCGGTATCGATACGTTTAACGATGTTATGTTTTAAGTTTACATGTGAATGAATAAAATTGGCAAATAACAGAGTTGCCACCGTTCCTCAACAGAATTCGTTGATAAAAATATGTAAAAAATTCTCCCACGTTTTTTATAACGAAAACGACACACTCTCATTTACAAACACGATTAGGCACTCAATCCCTACCACAAACGACACACCCATACATGTTAGATCTTACAGATATCCATTCATACACAAAGACGAGGTCAAAAAACAAATCGACCTTATGTTAAACCAAGACATAATCAGGTCTAGTTTCTCCCCTTGGTCCGCTCCTGTTTGGGTAGTCCCCAAAAAGACACCCCAGAACGAACACCAAAAATGGAGGCTGGTCATAGACTACAAAAAACTAAACGATAAGACAGTCTCCGACAGGTACCCCATTCCAAACATAAACGACATATTAGATCGTATCGGGAAAGCAAAATACTTTTGCACACTCGATTTGGCTAGCTTATTTCACCAAATTGAAATGAAACCTTATGTAGCATACCACCTTCAGTGTTATGACACCTTGTCATACATAATACATATAATAACATAAAACTAATAATAAATACTAAATTAACATAACATCACTTAATGAGCTTAACATAACATCACCTAATGAGTTTAACATAGATTAAGCATGTGCAGGTTAGCAGTGTCTAACTGCAGCACTGCAAGATCACTTTAAATGTGACAAGTGATTAATAAAGACATGTTGCGGCAAAGCGCCAAATATTCAAAACCTAAAGTGAACAAATTAAAATAAATCTTTCATCAGCTACCACATGGCGACCGTCACTAAGTGAGGAGGGTCTGCGCAACGGTAATAAAGATAAAAAGGAAATTAAGAAGAGCAGCAGCAGAGCCAAAACAAACAACAAAAGAGCCAAAATAACGGAAACTGGCAAAACACATTAAACTCAACTGATGGGAGAGGAGCCACAATTTCTTTTGGCCGAGCCGACTCCGCAAACAGATAGACCCACTCTGCAAGAGGAATTGGAGGCCAACCCAGCGTATGGACCGTGCCCACTCACAATTGCTGAGTACAGGGCCAGGCGGGAACCCAAGCAAGTCAAAAAACATATAAGGAGTGGCCGCAGAATAAAACTTCTTCAGCAACGGCGACTGATCAAAGACATGATCAAGTCGGCAAAGGAGGAAGCAGCCCGACAACGCTACATAGAGCGTCTCCAAGACATCGAGGAAGAGCTTCGCCAAAGTGCGAAGAAACGCAAACGGGCTGCATAATTTGCACATGCCCCAATTTGCCAAGAAATAACACCATCAAGGCAACCGCTGCAAAGAGCGTCACCTCAACTTTAACATGCCAACCGACAACGCTACAAGAGCGTTTGGGAAAATAAGATATTTTCGCAATGATGCGAAATAACGCAAACGGGCTGCTTAAACGCAATTGCCCCAATTTGCTCTAATATTAAGGCAAAATTCAAGCCGAGGCGGGTAACCGCTGCTTGGAAAATACTAATTGCTGATAGGCTATAACTAACAAATGAGGTATTTTTTTTAAAAATTGTAAAACGAATTGTGAGCCAACCACATTCCCTAAATCTATCATTTTCTGATATATGTATATACAAATACACCGTACGGTATTGTACCGTACTGTAAATCTAAAAGCAAAAGCAAAAGCATTTTTCAGACTCAGGGAAAAAGAACCGTTGTTTTTCGGCGTGATGCTCGCATCATTTCGCTCGCATTTGAGCATCGCCACATAAAACGGTACGCTTAAAACGGTACCGCGAAGAGCAAAAGAGAACAATAAAGCTAGAATAGCAGTTCCAAAAAGTACAGTAGTAGCAAACGCAGCTGCAAGACAGACAGACATTGACATTCAAATGACATTATGACTTATATACAAATTGCATATTTGTCTACATTGGAGACATGCAAGAAAAACATAATGACATTTGAATGACACTTCTTGTATATGATTTATATACACATTACATATTCGTCTACATTGCATACATGTAGACAAACAGAATGACATTTAAATGACATTCCATGTACATAACTTATATGCATATTGCATATCCTTATATATATATTGAATTACATTTACTACACTTTAAAATACCATTTAAAATACTACACTTTAAAATACAACATTAAAATACTACATGGCAATTTTTAAAACAAATTTCATGCATTTTGATATTCGGAAGAAAAAAAAAAATAATTTTTTTTTCGTCATAAATTTATTATTTTCTTTTCTCAAACGTTTCATTGATTACATACATTTCAATTTTTCAAGAAAAATTACACGATCATGTGCAAACCACATAGATTAGAATTACAAAGGAAAAGCTATAAATCAATCCAAGAATGGAATGGAATGATACAGCGAAACATATAGATGATTTTCGAAACAAATTTG
>JAEIGL010000254.1:0-19464 GCA_018903715.1 Zaprionus davidi | reverse complement strand
TTGTTGTAGCTAGCACCAATAGAGAGTTTGTAGACATCAACAGAGAGTTTGTAGATAGCAAGTGAGCTCAAACAGGTAGCAAGTGCTGGTTTTATAGCCAGTGAGAGAACCTGTCCTATGCTTGCTTCAGTACACACCCTCGCTCTTTCCATTGGATCTTCACTAGAACATGTCGATGCAGAGAGACATAACATTCAACCCTCATTTTGCGTGAGCTCAAACATGTAGCAAGTACCGGTTTTATGAACAGTGAGAGAACACACCCACGCTTTTCCATTGGATCTTCACTAGAACATGTCGATGCAGAGAGGGACAGAACATTCAACCCTCATTTTGTGTGTATGTGTGTTCTCTTACTTTAAAGTTAGTAAAAAATGAAGTGCGAGATGGTCACAGTTGAATGTATTAAACTGTTTTTGTTCTCTAACATAGTTATAGTTAATATTTTTCCCCAAGAATTTCACAACTTCTTTTGGCGGTTGTTAAACTAGCTGCTAATCGTGAACGACCTCGATTCGCATTAATTGCGTTTAAAGACGGAAATAAGTTTATCACAAACAATTTAACCAATCTAAAAGTCTTTCTTAATTCTGAAACATATCCATATGATGATTTAAAATTAGATTTTAACAAGAATCGTTTTGCACTCCTCTATGAAATGTATTCAAAGTTTCAAAATAGTTACTATAACCGAAACGAAACTCCATTGCTTTCCCCAACCGATTTTCTAAATAAGGCTCCGATTGTTGTTGTAGATTTATCATATCAAAATGAAATGGTAAAATCTGGTCCCATTGATGTTAGGATATCAGCAGAGCTTAGTGCTACATCTAATGAAAGTGCACAGCTATATTGCATACTCTTACATGATCGATTAGTTGAATACAACCCGTTGAATGGATTAGTTCACCGCATTGTTTAACGGATATTAACGAGAACAATCAGCAACAACAACAGCAACAACATGTGTGAAGAAGAAATTGTATCGATTGATATTCAAGGGTTCTACGGAAACAATAAACAATTTATTTTAAAAGAAATTGGAGTGGTTTTTAGTAACACAAACGTTAACACACTCAATTCTCATTTCATTATACATTCCCCATATGATTTTACTAAATTAAATAAGCACTTGAGAAAAACTGCTGCTTGGATGACAAAGACCTATCATAAAATTTGGTGGAATGACGGTTTGAATTACTATAGAGAAGCACAACAACATATAAGAAAAATAACTAGTGGAAAACGAGTAATTTGTAAAGGATATGAAAAAAAACGTTTTCTAAAAAACTTTCTAAAAAACTATGATATAACAGATATTTATGTAAGGTTATTATTAAAATGAGTTTATTATAATGGTTCAAATCGATTCAGTTAGGTTAATTAATTACAAAATAATGGCGTTAAAACTTCAGTATTCTTTACGACTTAATGTTTGGCAACTTTACAACTTAAATGCGGTTTGTTCAACTGTCAACTTTATGCGCGAGACCACCGACTACGACTCCCTTTTGCTTCTCTCTTCTGGCAACACTCTTCGGTTCGCAGGCATGCCAACTGTCCTCTATTGGTGGGGTTGCCAACTTGCATCAACGTATACCATCTTACATTCGGCCCTCCTGATCTTCCTCATCCGTCCCGGATGACAAAATATCCTCGTTTTCGGCTACATATTTCCACAACTTCATATTATCGCAGCTTGTTGCAGTAATATTTGGTCCCTCGGTGCTTATTGATGCCTTCTTCACATCATAGCGACAGTTTCTCTTAACCTTTATGACAGCATAAGGACCAAGATATTCGCTAGCCAGTTTTCGGCCTGCAACAAATTGAGTTCGCTTTATAGCGACCAAGTCGCCCAACTTGTATATCTGCTCCGTACGACGCTTCTTGTCGTAGTGCATCTTGTAATTCTTCTGTGCCTCTTCAATATTATGTTTTGCTTCTATGCGCAGCTGCTGTCGCTCTTCGTTGAACTTCTCGACCAACTCCTGCTGCAGCATGTCTAGCAAACGATCGTCCACCTTCGTACACATCTTCGTCCCGAACATTATCTCGAACGGCGTTGACAGCGTTGTCGAATGTACATGCGAGTTAATTGCCATCTGTACACGTGGCACATACTTGTACCACTTAGCAGGTTCGTCTGAAGACAGCTTCGCAAGAATGTCAATTATGCAGCGATTGACCCTCTCGACTTGACCGTTGCCTCTTGCAACTCCGGTTGTTGTGCAAATCTGCTCCACCATGTTGACCTCCAGAAACTCTTTGTAAGCGTTTGATGTAAACGCCGATCCTCTATCCCTTACTATACGGGCAGGAAATCCGAATACGCTTGCCCATTCTTTTAGCTTCTTCACAACTTCATCTTGTCCTGTCGACTTCACAGGATACAGCCACACGAATTTGGAGAATCCATCAACCACTGCAATGTATGTACTTGTACATCTTAGAAGTTAAATCCATCGGTCCAAGATGGTCTACATGAACATCACCTTTTCCTATACAGTGTAAACGTCCTTCTTGTTTGCCCAATTTTTTACTGTGTATTATATAAACAATACAATTAGAAATATACTTTGAAACTTTTCCCTCTAAATGCGAGGGAATGCATTGTTTTACGTGCGGCGAAGTGACCAGAGTCATGAGCGTTTTTAATGACATCACGCTCCATAATCTTGGGGACAACTAGAAGTTCGCAACCATCAACTTCTTTGAAGAGTAGTCCACCCTTGATCTTAAAATTCTTATAAGGCCCATTCTGAAGCAACTGCAATACTGCTTTAACGTTATCGTCTTCTTGCTGCGCTTTTCGTAACCGAGCTGACAACTCAGTTGTGATTATTAAAACATCCTGTGGGTAACGACTAAGATGATCGACGTGCTTCATTCTTGCTCCTGCACGATGTTCCATATCTGGTGTGAAGCTTTTTATGTAGAGTACCCATTCCTCCACATCGCGCGGTATTTCGTCTTTACTTGTCGTCTGCTTAAATGCTGCGCAATCTGTAACCAATTTGAATCGAGTTCCCAACAAAAAATGGCGGAATTTCTTAAGAGCAAGGTATGCAGCCTTGATCTCCAATATAAAACTGTGTTTTTTGGCCTCGGCTTCACTCGTCTTTTTGCTCCAGAAATACACGGGATGTCCTTCAAAGCACTGCAGCAGCACAGCTCCTAGTCCGTCCTTGGAAGCGTCGGTATGTAGCTCTGTCTTTGCCTCCCTAGAGTATATGTGCAATACTGGCTCACTTGTTAACACATCCTTTAATCTTTCGATTGAATCCTTTTCAGCTTCACCAATTATAAATACAGCGTTCTTCCTCAACAAATTCGTTAACGGGCGCGCTATCTCTGCATAACGCGGAATAAATTTTCGAAAAAATCCAGTCAAACCCAGAAACGATTGGATTTGGATAAGCAAATAGTCTTACAGCTGATGTTTTGTCTGCTCCAGGCCAAACTCGTCCGTTTGCCACTGTATGACCCAGGAAGTTTATACTCTGCTGTAGGAAACTGCATTTTTTCCATTTTATCCTTAAACCATACCTGGCTGCTGTTTCCAAAACTTGTCTGCTCTTCTGCATGCATACGTCTGCAGACTCTGCGAAAATAACAATGTCGTCCATATAAAGCTGCATCACTTCTTCATTAATAAGTTTTTGAAAAACATGGTTGACATATCTGATGAATGCAGCTGGCGAATTCTTAAATCCAAAAGGAGCCCTGTTAAATTCAAAAAGTCCTTCTCGTGTGATGAAAGCCGTTAGGTGTCTGCTCTTTTCTTCGATGGGAACGTGAAAGAAACCATTTTCTAAATCCATAATCGTGAAAAATTTCGCTGCTTGCAGTTTGTCAAGAACATCTTCAATAAGTGGCACAGGAAACAAATCCTGAAGTACCATGCTGTTCAGCTTACGGTAATCGACGCATACCCTCAATGTTTGATCCTTCTTCTTCACCACGACCACTCGACTTGCTACGTTAGAAAATGATTCGCGTACAATTCCCATCTGCAACCATTCATTGATCTGATTCTTTACAGCTTCTGCTTCGTTCGGTGACAGACGACTGGGTGCTTGTCGAAACGGCACTATGTTACCATCTGGAACAATGTTCAGCATAATTGGACATTGCGCGTGATCCGCCTCTTGCAGCTGAAATGCATCTTCGATCATATCCTTCACTTCCTTCTGGTAATTTTTTGGCGCTGTAATGTTGTTATATTCTTCAAAAACTATGGTCGTTCAGTACACGTTGAAATAAAAATCCGTTCGAATCAGCTATGAATTCAAACTTCCTTATAAAGTCGTAACCAAGTATCGCATTGCAGTCCATCTTGCAGTTTGACACAATCAAGAATTTCTGCTTCGTACGCAGCGTGTCGATTTCCACTTCGGCGTTGAAATATCCAATTGGCTTTGTGCTGGCGTTGCCCAGACCACGTAGCGTTGATGCGGTTTTAAAAATGTCCACATTCAACTTATCTGCGATGTTCTGCTTTACAATGGTTACATCGGAGCCAGTATCTACTAAGCACTCCACCTGTAAGCCATTTAAAAGAATTGTTTTAAGTCGATAACTATTTGAAATAACTCGAACTCGATCAGCGTTTGATGGACAACTGCGTGAAATATGCCCTTCCTCGTTGCAGCGGAAGCATTTTGTGGCTGATGTGCATTCCTTCCTTTTATGTTCTGACGAGCCGCAATTGAAACAGTATTCTTTCTTTTTCGGTTTTTCTGCGTCTGTTTTGTTTTGATTCCGGTGATTGTTGTTCTCGTTCTTTTGATGATTATCGTTTATCGGATAATTATCGTTTCTGTGAACTAGCTCATATGTTTCGTATTCCTCTTTAAGCTGCTTATACGTTTTGCATCGATACATAGCAAATTTGAATTCGCTTTTGATCTGCAATCCGTTAACAATGTGGCGAATTACTGCCGTCTCTTCTACTTCACCCATACTTGCAACTTTTTTCATGTTCAGCATGTACTCGTGAAAAGACTCCGTTTTTTTCTTTTTGCGATCTTTCAGCTGTTGGTGAATATCAGCACTGTTCCAACTGCATCGAAATTCATCAATTAATTTATGTTTCAACTCATTATAATTGTTTATATATTCCGATTCTAAAAGAGTTTTGCGGTGCCACACATTCTACCTCTAGCTTGCACGTATTTCTGTTTTTCATTTAGCCCATAGGCTTCGGCATTGTGTTCAAAAATTTCGAACCACTTGACAACTGGTATTGAAACACCATCAAAATCGTTGACCACTTTCTCAAAATTGTTTGCTGTAATTTTCACTTGGTTTTCACGCTGTTCATCCACCTCAACTTTGAGTGACAACAACTGCATAAGCTGCTGCATTTTGGCATTGAGGTCATAATTGTTCGCGGCCGTTAAGTCTCTTTTCGCGTTTTCTTGTTCCATTATCGTTTCTTCTTCGCTTTCGTCTATATACTGATTCTCATTTCTTGTACTGCTCATTCTTTCTTCTAACGCGTGTGCACTTCTCGTTTTTGGCATTTCTCGCGTTCGCTTTTATGTATGTATATGCGTGTTTAAATTTTCGACGTTCAGCAACGGTAAAACCACAATTTGACTGCGACTGTTCAGACAAAAAAAATCCTTTGTCTTTTCACAACTGTTCAACTTAATAATCAAGAGTTCACTATCATACAAATGTTCAACTTTATCCACTTTTCAACGTATTGTATTAACCGATATGAATCAGAAACCGGCACGAGCCCCCAAATGTAAGGTTATTATTAAAATGAGTTTATTATAATGGTTCAAATCGATTCAGTTAGGTTAATTAATTACAAAATAATGGCGTTAAAACTTCAGTATTCTTTACGACTTAATGTTTGGCAACTTTACAACTTAAATGCGGTTTGTTCAACTGTCAACTTTATGCGCGAGACCACCGACTACGACTCCCTTTTGCTTCTCTCTTCTGGCAACACTCTTCGGTTCGCAGGCATGCCAACTGTCCTCTATTGGTGGGGTTGCCAACTTGCATCAACGTATACCATCTTACATTTATGAACTTGGTTCTCCTTCATTAAAAGAAATGAGTGGTAACCAGTTCCCATTTTGTTCACTACATTGTACGGAAGGGGTATGTGCATTGAATAATGCTCATAAAATTTTAGACTACTTTGAGAGTTGCGATAGAGAACATCTTTAAAAAAAAAAATGGAGGAAAACAATAACAATCATTTTACAAATTTAATAAATAAAATTAATATTTTAATATCTGACTTTGGAAATATATTAACTGGAATATATTATCAACTCAAGGAACATGTTCATGAAAGTTGGAAATTTCAATATTATAAAAACACAATTTGGAGAACATTTTGAATTCTGTACATCTTGTTATGATAATACAGAAACATGTGCTTGCTTTCACTTTGTTATTCAACAACGTGATGTTAAAAAACTTATTACATCATATAAACTACATGTCTAAAATTCTTATATAAGCTACCTTTGTCAAATTTAAACATTAAATAAAGAAAAAGAAACATAAGAAAAACTAGTTTATTTATTTATTATGGTGGTGAAATTACCTATAAACAGGGGAAAGATTTGTGTACACACACACACACACACACACACATGCACTTACCCTCTAAGACGTGTGCATACAAACATGATTATGTATGCATGATCACGTTTCAACTTTTAACCTTTGTTATGGAGGTGAAAAACCCCTACATTTTCCTTTAAAATCATCGATGCATTCAAACTGAGGCTCAGTTTAAAACACGACTTCGAGGAAGGAAGCAGAAGATAATAAACCCTACAAAGCGACGAAGGAATCTAGCAACAGCAGCAACATGAACGCAACAACAACAACAACAATTAAGGAGTTTCTGAAAATAAAAGAGAATAAATAAAGATGCATTTGTGTGCACATATGAGTTCTCTCTTTAATGATGTAGGATCGAAATTAATCCCCCTCGACCGATGACCACGCGGAAAGCGATGCCTTCGACTCTCAGCACGAATCTGTGATATCGATTGGGGTTGTGATGTTGCCTCTCCTTAATCTGCTCCTCCAGTAAGGCAGGGATGCGTCGTCCTGGCGTATGTACTCGACATAACCGCGGCGCTTCTATCCAGGGACCGTAAATAATAATTATGAGATTAAAAAAATCAAAGCTCTTAAAAGTCTCAGAAAAATATGGGAAAAATCCTACCGTGCTAGTTTTTATCGGCAAACACAAAAACCGTGTAAACTTTTTTTTCAATTTTTAATTTAAAAATCGTTTTTCAATTTTTATATTTGATTTTTTAAAAATAAAAATCAATTTATAACTTTTATATTTGATTTTTAAAATAAAAATCAAAAAGTAAGAGTTATGAATTGATTTTTATTATAAAAATCAGAAATAAAAATCAAATTGAAATTGCTCATAAAACGAGTTTAAAGCGTTGAAATATTTTTGTGGAAATATAGTAAACATAAAACGCCTCCTTCTATATGTTAGATAAAATGGGCTATTCGAGACACGTCGCTATTAATCTTGAAGTTTTCACGAGTTGAGCTAGTGCAAGTGTGTGTGTATGTACTCGTATGTTATATATTTTACCCTTGAACTTAGGTCGCTAAAAAGTCTAATACAGTGTCTAAACAAGTGAATTTATATACATATATATAAGGTTGTATATATACTTTGAGAGTTGCGATAGAGAACATCTTTAAAAAAAAAAATGGAGGAAAACAATAACAATCATTTTACAAATTTAATAAATAAAATTAATATTTTAATATCTGACTTTGGAAATATATTAACTGGAATATATTATCAACTCAAGGAACATGTTCATGAAAGTTGGAAATTTCAATATTATAAAAACACAATTTGGAGAACATTTTGAATTCTGTACATCTTGTTATGATAATACAGAAACATGTGCTTGCTTTCACTTTGTTATTCAACAACGTGATGTTAAAAAACTTATTACATCATATAAACTACATGTCTAAAATTCTTATATAAGCTACCTTTGTCAAATTTAAACATTAAATAAAGAAAAAGAAACATAAGAAAAACTAGTTTATTTATTTATTATGGTGGTGAAATTACCTATAAACAGGGGAAAGATTTGTGTACACACACACACACACACACGCACACATGCACTTACCCTCTAAGACGTGAGCATACAAACATGATTATGTATGCATGATCACGTTTCAACTTTTAACCTTTGTTATGGAGGTGAAAAACCCCTACATTTTCCTTTAAAATCATCGATTCATTCAAACTGAGGCTCAGTTTAAAACACGACTTCGAGGAAGGAAGCAGAAGATAATAAACCCTACAAAGCGACGAAGGAATCTAGCAACAGCAGCAACATGAACGCAACAACAACAACAACAATTAAGGAGTTTCTGAAAATAAAAGAGAATAAATAAAGATGCATTTGTGTGCACATATGAGTTCTCTCTTTAATGATGTAGGATCGAAATTAATCCCCCTCGACCGATGACCACGCGGAAAGCGATGCCTTCGACTCTCAGCACGAATCTGTGATATCGATTGGGGTTGTGATGTTGCCTCTCCTTAATCTGCTCCTCCAGTAAGGCAGGGATGCGTCGTCCTGGCGTATGTACTCGACATAACCGCGGCGCTTCTATCCAGGGACCGTAAATAATAATTATGAGATTAAAAAAATCAAAGCTCTTAAAAGTCTCAGAAAAATATGGGAAAAATCCTACCGTGCTAGTTTTTATCGGCAAACACAAAAACCGTGTAAACTTTTTTTTCAATTTTTAATTTAAAAATCGTTTTTCAATTTTTATATTTGATTTTTAAAAATAAAAATCAATTTATAACTTTTATATTTGATTTTTAAAATAAAAATCAAAAAGTAAGAGTTATGAATTGATTTTTATTATAAAAATCAGAAATAAAAATCAAATTGAAATTGCTCATAAAACGAGTTTAAAGCGTTGAAATATTTTTGTGGAAATATAGTAAACATAAAACGCCTCCTTCTATATGTTAGATAAAATGGGCTATTCGAGACACGTCGCTATTAATCTTGAAGTTTTCACGAGTTGAGCTAGTGCAAGTGTGTGTGTATGTACTCGTATGTTATATATTTTACCCTTGAACTTAGGTCGCTAAAAAGTCTAATACAGTGTCTAAACAAGTGAATTTATATACATATATATAAGGTTGTATATATATTATATATAAACTGATAGGTATTGCAGTGTAGATCATATATTTTTACCAATATATGATCTAGGACTCTCGGTTCATGAGCAATTTCAATTTGATTTTTATTTCTGATTTTTATAATAAAAATCAATTTATAACTCTTACTTTTTGATTTTTATTTTAAAAATCAAATATAAAAGTTATAAATTGATTTTTATTTTCAAAAATCAAATATAATAATTAAAAATGATTTTTAAATTAAAAAAATTAGTTTATAACTCTTATTTTGCAATTTTTTTAATAAAAATTATAACCGTTACGGTCCCTGCTTCTATCCAATATTCTTCCAGTGCGAATTGGCTACACACAATATCTTCCACGTCTATGGAGGGGCCCAGCATCTCTTCCATCTCTTGCATATTGAAATCCAGGGCCTCTTCCCAGCTCTCCACTGGCAGTGTCTGGTACTCTAGAAACTCCTGAGTACAGGTATCCGATGCCGTTCCTGGGTCACTCCACTTTTGGGCTCTGCCTGGGCGGCTGGATGAGATCCCATCTTCGTCACCCACGACTGCTCTTGCCAGTAAGATGGGCGGGGGTGTGTGCGTGGTAGAGGAGATCTCCGGTACTGATACCGGGTGGGCGCCGGGGAAGATGACGGTGCTGATGTCATCTTCGTTTATAAAGTCTTCAGCTTCGATCGGTGGGAGGTCCAGGATCTCTTCCTCTTGGCGGCGCATAGGCATTCCATTGAGCCATAGCTCCACGTCTTCTCGATTGAGTTGTCGGCGGTTTCGGTTTACCATTTTTTCTTTATATAAATTATATGTAGAGACACGCTGATGTAGCAAACGCACTCTACTCAGTTTCACGTATTTTTTATACTAACAAAAATTTGGTCAGCGATCGCCTTAATATTGGCCCAACGAGCCATGCTAGAAGATGAGTATGCTATACCCCCGTCTTAATTCACAAGAATTGTATAACATTGAATAGAAGGACAACAGCTTGCAATGTTTTGTTTACAGGAGAATGCATACCTTAACTTGTTGAAGTAGAGTCTCCCGGACTGCCAAATATCACAGTTAACAATGCACAAAAGGGATAATGCACAAAAGGGAGAATGCACACTTGTTCAGTTTCACACGCTCACCTCGCAACCTTTAATACCGCACACGCACCCTCGAACACATTAACTTGTTGAACTAGGGTCTGCCAAACTGTCAAATAACAATCTGTACACTAGCGCCTGAGTCACACGCTTCTGTACACTAGCGCCTGCGTACACACATTCACCCTCTAACACCTACGCATGCAAACACGATCATACATGCTCAGTTTCCCACGCACACGCACACACACCCTCGAACACATTTACCCCGTCGCACGTGCGCATGCTCACACTATCAACCCATTAATTATCCCTATTACAAATAACCGATCAACATGTTTATTAGGATCCTTTATTACCTAATCCTCCTCCTCACAACACATTACCTTCATTTACACACCCTCTAGAACCCGCGCCCATATTACACTTGACCTTTTTTACCTCAGTGATAGGGGACCACCTCACGTACATACCTTTTTATCCCTCATGCACCTTTTTTACAGGAAACCACCTCACACCACTTTTTGTCCTAGAACCCGCGCCCATTGTCCTAGAACCCTCGCCCATATTACACCTAACCTTTTTTACCCCTCACCTGACCTTTTTATCCCTCAGCTGACCTTTTTTACCCCTCACCCCTGACCTTTTTATCCCTCACCTGACCTTTTTATCCCTCACGTACCTTTCTACCGGAAACCACCTCACTCCACATTTTGTCCCAGAACCCGCATTTCCTATCTACTTAGATTGTATGACAGCTCTACGAAATATTGCTCTTTTATCCAACTCGTTCCTTTCAGCGTGCAGCAGGAAGTATCTGTACTTTCAGGATAACTTCAAAACTGAGTGACGAGTTTGGCTTGCAACCGGCAGACACACGGACACAGGGATACACGAATTCACGCATATAAGGACACACGGACTGGGCTAGTTCGATTCGTTTGTTGATGTTGATTCAGAAATATATGCTTTTTGGGTCGGAGATACTTGCGAAGGTGTTGCACACACTGGTGGCTAAAATTTATATACCCTCTGCAAAGGTATAAAAATATGATGTAGTAAATTTTGTTCCAACGTCATGACAATTACAAAAATCAGAATATAGTTTATATATCGACCCGATCTGGGTAGGGCCGACTTTTGCATAGGGTACACTGATAAGAAACATGTGTTGCAAGTTTTGTCAAGATAAAAATCAACAACGGGCACACAGACAGACATAGTTCGATAACTCTCTTGTTATACTTCTGGCTAAAATTAATATACTCTCTCTGCAAGGTTATAAAAATAAATATTAGATTTATAATTAAACATAATCTTACCTCTTATTAAGTAAAAGGAATGACTTAATAATATTTTTATATTTAGGGTTTGCCATTTTTCAATATAGTCAAGTATTGAATTTTTTATAAAGTTTTGATTCATTAGAATAAAGTATACATGTGAAATCGCATCTACAAATGATATATCATCAGCCAAAGTACTATAATACTTAATAAATGACTCAAATACATCTGCAGTCAGTTCCGTAGCTTTAACGTGATTAATAAAAGAACTATCTGTTGTCTCCCACAAAGCTCTATGACCGTTCCAAAATGATATGTATCTATCAACTTCGTCTTTCTGATGTTTAACTTCAGATTGTAGATTTAAAATAAGCTCTATGCAATCCGAATCCTCTTTAAATATTTTAGGAAAGGGATAGGGTTGATGCTCTTTCGGCAATTTTAATTTATTACTGATCCGTGGAAACTGTTGAAGTATATTTTGAATCCGGTAAATAATACCAATTATAAATTCACACACAGTATTCATACTCGGCGACAAATCAATTCGCCGGTCTTTTATATCGGACTCCATAACAAGAACAGGCGAAGCGGCAATATCTGTTTCACGGTGAAGTGCAGTACATATTATGCTTAACGAATTTCGGGCACTGGTTAAAAATGCTGTTGCAAGCATATCATCAATGATATTTATATAATTGTACCACTCATGTGCCATCTACAAAGAAAATAAATAAGAAACATTAAAAAATGTTGTGTATATATGTTTAGTAATGAAAGAAATAGTCGTAAAAAAACAGTTTTTACTTGATCTGCGTGCAATTTTAAGCCTTTTTTAAGCCATAGGTTAAAATGTTATATGGGCGCAGGGAGAAAGATGCAGCCCCGACACTTTATGGTAGATATAAAATGAATAAGGATCAAAAGCCAAATTAATTGAGCCATGTCATATAATACCCAATATTTAAGCAATAAAAACAAATATGGAATAAAAAAAAACAACCACAACTTGTTGTAAGCTAACCAATACAAAATGTACAAATCAATAAAGTAAATACTTTTCTTTGCATGACAATACGACATATACGCATACATGTTTATACCCTTCGACCATTGAAAATGGTCAAAAAAGGGTATACTAAGTTTGTGCAAATGTATGTAACAGGCAGAAGGAGGCGCGGCAGACCCCACAAAGTATATATATTCTTGCTCAGGATCACTAGCCGAGTCGATTGAGCCATGTCTGTCTGTCTGGATGTCCGGATGTCCAGACGACAGATGAGCACACAGATCTCAGCTATTATAAAAGCTAGAGTCACCAAATTTGACATGAAGATTTCTGTGTACCAGGCGCAGATCAAGTTTATTTCAAATGTTAGGTGCCACGCCCACCGCCCCCACAAATCGATAATTTAATTTTTGACTCAATTTGTAAGCGCTGTATTAAAGATACAACTTTCTGACTTTAACATATGCTAAGCTGAATGAAATATCTACGCAGTCTCCAAATTACAATCCAATCAGACAATAATCACAGAAGTTATTTAAGAAAGTATGCGCATAAAACCAAGTGATTCTGTCAACTAACAAGAGAGGCGGGCGAGCGCGAGCGCCATCTGTCGGGATTAATTTCAAAGCATGTGAAAAAGTGATATTTGGGAGACTTGACTGCCGCCTCCTATAATGCACCAAAATGTGGAGATCTGGGCGGTATAAAATTGCAATCAATTCCATTAGATAGACAAAGTTTCGATACAGCGGTGTTGTGCGGGTCGCTTAAGAATAATTCTCTCAGTTCAGCTAATTCGTTTTTAGCACCAACGAAGTTTGTTCCGTTGTCTGTCCAGATAATGCATGGTTTGCCCTGATACTTCCACAGTAATCGATTCCTGTTGTGTGGAACGCTGGGTTTGGACGAACGCGTTCTGCTGGCAGCCTGCCCATAATATGCTCGGCATATCGTGGCTTCAGGCGAAAGCATCTCAAGCACTTATTGATGACGCTGGCCACAGTTTTGATTCCTCCAATTGGCCAATATGCCTGCCTTATTGTTGCGAGAAGACTTCTCAGGCCTGCATGCAGCAACTTTTAGTGATAATGCACGATGATTGCATTTGTGTCCGGGTGCCCTTTAGAAGCAAAATAGGATGACGCGCGTCGTAATCCAGTTGCGAATTATGTAGCCTGCCTCCAACTCTGATAAGTCCATTTCCGTCGATGAATGGGTAGAGATAATGCAAATTGCTTTTGGCTGGAAGCGATTTCTTTGAGGAAAGCATCGCATAGTCGATAGCAAAGGCGACTTCTTGTATGTTTTTAACAAAGAGATATGTGCCCAATCGCAGATCCTCGAGGGTCAAATTGAGCGTAGTTGGAGTGCATTTCTTCGATAAAGTACGCCAAAATTTGCGAACATAAGCGAAAATTCGTAGCAAAGAAGTGAACGAGTTTTGATATTTGCAAAAACTGGTTAAATCGTATTTTGTTGTGGTGATCAGCACCTTCCGACGGCGTTCTGACAAGTCGACATCTGGCAGCACGTTTGTAGGCCACTTGGATTTAGGCTCGCTAAGAAACTGAGGACCATGTTGCCACAGCTGGTCATTCATCAATTCCTTTGGCGTGCGGCCTCGAGATAGTATGTCAGATGGGTAACAGGCTCTTTGCGCGTGATGTCAAGTCATTCCCAGAGTCATTCCCATTCCCTGACAAAACTTGCAACACATGTTTCTTATCAGTGTACCCTGTACAAAAGTCGGCCCTACCCAGATCGGGTCGATATATAAACTATATTCTGATTTTTGTAATTGTCATGACGTTGGAACAAAATTTACTACATCATATTTTTATACCTTTGCAGAGGGTATATAAATTTTAGCCACCAGTGTGTGCAACACCTTCGCAAGTATCTCCGACCCAAAAAGCATATATTTCTGAATCAACATCAACAAACGAATCGAACTAGCCCAGTCCGTGTGTCCTTATATGCGTGAATTCGTGTATCCCTGTGTCCGTGTGTCTGCCGGTTGCAAGCCAAACTCGTCACTCTGTTTTGAAGGTATCCTGAAAGTACAGATACTTCCTGCTGCACGCTGAAAGGAACGAGTTGGATAAAACAGCAATATTTCGTAAAGCTGTCATACAATCTATCGACCAATTGTTGTTATTTGTCAAAATATTGCATCCAAATTTAGTACCCCAAAATCAGACTACTAGCTGCCATAGGAACAATCGAAAGAAATGAAGGTTTTGTATAAAGACTACGTTTGAAATATAATATTAAAAAAAAAATAAGACCTTTCAATTCTGCACCATTATATATAACTAATATTGTAACGATAGCAGGATATAAGAACTTTTGGCATGCCGAAGGTAGAATTTACCCTTCTTTCTGTGTAGTAGAATATTAGTGCACACTCACAAACAATAACACATACATACAAATATTTGTCACTTGTACTAATCATAAAAGTCAAATATTCATGTATTTTATCACAACCAAAATTCAGCCTGCTTTCACATGAACATCAGGGTTTACTAAGTGCCCAGTTCGTAGCTTAATTCAACCTTCAATAGTGTAAGACGCGACCTTCAATAATTGGCACAACCGGGAAGATATCAATTAAAATTTTTTTTTTTTTTTTTTTTTGTAACGCTTTACAAATTAAAATCTTCTAAAGATACCACCTACCGTCCGTAGGTGGCATGGTATGACTTCGACCCTTCAGTCGCCTTTTACGACAAGTCGGTGAGCAGGATGTGATGCCAGATCGTAATCCCTCTCCTCCTGCGTTGCCATGCTGCGTGACGCTCCTTCCTTGAGTCTTCCTTAGTCGCCTTTTACGACAAGCCGAGTCCGCTGTGGTAGTATTCTTGCCCCGCCACCAAACGGGGGTACTTCTCAGGCAACATTTCTGTTGACCATCTCGTCCGTCCGGACACGCTTCATCATTTGGACTATGATACCGTGTGCCCTCTGGTCACCGTACTCCAAATAGGAGCAGCGTAAAGTAGCGTTGCCTTCGTAACCGCCACGAGTAGCTTCCTTGCCGGTAATCTGGGTCCTCCCACGTTGGGCATGATTCTTGCAAGTGCTGCAGCTGTCATTGCAGCCTTCTTGCTGGCATATGTTGCGTGGTCCTTAAACGAAAGCCTTCGGTCTATTAGGACTCCCAAATATTTCAATGAGTCAGTTGAGACTATTTGTACTCCCTTGACTAGCATCTGCATGTTCTCAGCTCTCTTCCTGCTGCTCAACAGAACAGTTTCGGTCTTATGCGCAGCGATTTCTAAACCTACTTTTTCCAGCCAATGGATGGTCGATTTAATCGTAGCATTGCTGATGACCTGGAGGTTCCGAAATTGTCTTGGCAGCAGTTACCGCAACGTCGTCGACGAAACAGTGCACCTCCACATTGCTGGGCTTTCTGACGCTCAGTATTCTATCATACGTGATGTTCCAAAGAATCGGCCCAAGTACCGACACTTGAGGAACACCTGCAGAGACATAGTGGCATCTTGGGCCCGCTTCGTGGTCCCTAAAGTAGCTTCCAACTGCTATCCTTATAAATTCGGGTATCCCCATTTTACGCATTGCGCCAAGGATGTTGGGCCATCTCGCTGTATTGAATGCGTTTCTGGCTGGGTTTCCCCACCTCTCAAGATAGTTGGGTACATAAAAATGAAATCCTGTAAATATATTCAAACACATGTTTTATTCTTTTTCAAATTATATATATGTAGGAATTGGATCTGAGCAAAGACTAGTCCATGAGACTCAGAGTGGTCAGCACTATTAAGAGCCAGAAACTAGTTCATAATAAAACATATCGGCTAACCAACTATCGAGTCGATAATAATTATCGATAAGGTCGACACTTGATTCCAGAATCTCGGTCGGTGAAACACGTTCTAAAAAGACACACCATTAATTTTAAACATTGTTAATTATAAGACAAGTCAATATAAATATAATAAAAACTATTTGTGTGTACACTAAAAGCTGAACCTACAAATTTTGGGGGCTCAACCAAAATAAGCTTGTCAAAAACTTAACCTTTGAAACCGTGTGTGTGTAAAAATAATGTGCGTGTGTTGAGCTTAACAGAAAGCACAAGCATTGTGAAATTGAAGACGGAAATGAATTGAGACACAATTCTAGAGAAACAATTTTTTGGGAAATTTGTGCTGGTATTGGTGAGCGGCAGAATTGTTTTGCATAGAAGATGATGTGTAAGACAAACGAACAAAAACGCCATTTTGGCAGTTAAAATTTAAATTTTACGGCTTGGGAATATTTAACATAGTGTTAAGTTTGAGGGTCACTGTCAATAACAACAAATGTGGACAGCTGTTAAAAGTTTGAAATTGACTAATGTTAAATAAGTTTAATTAAGCTGAAGCGAAATAAATTTGATATTTATACCCTTCGACCATTGAAAATGGTCAAAAAAGGGTATACTAACTTTGTGTATATAATCAATAATTTAATTTTTGAACTCAATTTATAAGCGTTATATGAAAGATACAACTTTGTGACTTTAATGTGTACTAAGCTGAATGAAATATCTACGTATACTCTAAATTGCAATCCGATCGGACAATAAACACAGAAGTTATTTAAGAAAGTATGAGCATAAAACCACCTTCTGGTGTCATCTAACAAGGGATGTGGGCGAGAGCGAAGCGCAAGCGCCATCTGTCGGGAATAATTTTAAAGCATGTGCATATGTATATGTGTATGAATTTAACAAATTACAATATATGTAAATCCAACAGTAAGAAATCAGCTACACTTCAATAAGTCGCGTGCATTCCTAAAGTAAACAATGCGTTTTTTCATAACGTCTCTCTCTTTTCCTATATTGTCTCTGATGAGCTTGCAGTTCAATAGGATTTATATTGGATGTTGCTGTTTTGTTTTGCTCTCAATATTTTGCAATAACATAGCAGCACATATGTTGAAGTGGAAGTTCATTTATGCATATGCAAATGCATGTATGGGCATCTCACTCCAACATACACTCCAATTGGCGTTGCTATTGTTTACGAACAAAAGATATGTAAGAAGTGAAAGATTTAACGATATTGTCCATCTCCTTTTTCTAAACATACTGCCGCCAGTTGGCGTTTTCCTTATCTTCCTATTCTAAACAAACGGCCGTCAGTTTGTTTCACGCATTCTTTCATATTGCCGCATTGCCTATTATCTTTCGATTGCCGATTGCAACTAAGCCATAAGCAGCGTCACTTTGACAAAGTTTATGATATTGTTTTGAATATATTGCGGATCAAAGATTAGAGTATACATAAATAATAATTAATATTAATATTTAATAACGTTTAATTTATTTTTATGAAAACTGACCAAAAAGCTACATTTTTACAAATGTCGATCGCGCCGAATAAAACCACTAACCATGTCAAGTAATAAACCTTTGCAAGCAACTGTGCAGACGGACATAACTATGTACATATATCGTCTTGGCTGTTAATGCTATTAATAGTATAATATACATATGTACATATGTACTTTATGGGGTCGTCGACGTTGCATTTTGCCTGTTACATATATTTTTGGTTGTCATAAAGATATAATACCCTACTTCACTATGTGTAACAGGTGCAATATAGATTTATATACATATATTACTTGAATATATGAAAATTAAATCAACAGGGATACGAAACATATGCAAAGACAGGGGTGCATTGCATACGAAAGAATGCGTGCATATCTTAAGCATCATTGCGTAACAAATTTCGAAAAATGCAAATACCACTATCGCAATTTCTCACAATTATCAAATCAATTTTTAACGGGAAAAGTATTTACTATAATCTTTTGCAAATTTTAATTAGAAATTTGATTAATAAAACGGAAGTTAATTTTCTATTCAAATAGAAAATTTTCGCGCTCAATTAAAAGATACGATATTTCAATTATCATTATTTCGCAATAAGTGGACAGCTCTTACATGCTAATAGTCAATTTGCAGGTTGCAATTGGCGTAGTCGGTGTTATTGCTATCGTTGTCGATTCTCGACTTCCGATTTATATATATTAAGTCGTTAATTTTAATTCTTTCAAGTTAAAGTGTATAGCAATACACCTTAAGTGTATAATAGAAATTAAATTTATTGTTTATTTCGCTAGTTATATTTTTATAAATATTTGTGTTAAAAGGAACTTTTTGTTTTTGACGCCGTGCACAATTTGGGCAAAATACGTTACATTGCGAATGAAAGTGTGTTTGCATCGATGACTCTTTCATAGTGTGGTCGTTTCTACATAAATATCGGTTCGCGATTTCGGTTAAATTAATCGATTGCTGAAACGGATTTATATTTTGCAAGTTACTCATATAATTCATTTTCCTTTTCCTTTTTTATTCTTCTTTATCTTCACTTAAATAAATAAATAATTAATAAAAAATTATTATTATTATTATTATCATAATAATATATAAAATCAATTTTAATTATTTTATTATATTTATATAACACACTATATCTTATATTATTAATAAATTAATATTATATTTATTATTAGTTTATTATATTATTATCACATATTATTTTATATATATTTTATCATTTATTGTCATATTTTGAAAATGCCAAAGCTCAATAGGAGCACAGTTTCAAGTAGGTCTCAGAGACGTACAATTCGAAACCAGGTTAATAGGGCAAATTTAGAGTATACTGAACAGGAGCGAGCATCACAAAGGGACCAAAGACTCAATGTTGAAAGATCTGAAACTGACAGGGCAGCAGACCGACTGCATAATCGACTTCGTAGAGCAGACCCTGCTTACAGGGAAAACGAACGAGTCCTGTTTAATGCTAAACGCTCTTCCCGCCGAGGAAACTCGGCGTTTAGA
>JAEIGL010000062.1:0-85659 GCA_018903715.1 Zaprionus davidi | reverse complement strand
AAACACATCTGCAACAGGTGGTTACCTTACTCCAACAAAATGGTTTGAGCATCAACGCGAGCAAATGCCAAGTCGCCAAATCTGAAGTCAATTTCTTAGGATATACCATTGACAAGGATGGAATTCGCCCACCAAAAGACCGAATCGAGAGCATACTCAACTACGAGCGGCCAGTAACAGTTTCCGAGCTTGGACGATTCCTTGGTGTCGTAAATTACTATCGTCGAGGTATTCGTCACGCATCAGCCATGCAAGCACCTCTCAGCGAAATATGCAGAGGCATGAAGAAGAACGACAAAAGGCGAATTGTCTGAGGAAGCAATAAAGGCATTCGAGGCGTGCAAGCAGTCTATAGTTAACGCAACTATAATGGCGCATCCTGCTCCAAACGCTGCGCTCAGTCTTACTTGCGACGCTTCTGACACAGCGATCGGTGCAGCTCTCGAACAACAATTGAATGGCGTCTGGCAACCTTTGGGATTCTTTTCTCGAAAACTCTCTCAAACCGAAAAGAATTACAGCACTTTACGACAGAGAATTGCTAGCAATTTATGATGCTATTCGATTTTTTAAACATATACTAGAGGCTCGAACTTTTGTTATTAAAACCGATCATAAACCTCTGGTATACGCCTTTTCACAAAAACCGGAGAAAGCATCGCCCCGCCAGCTTCGCCATCTGGATCTTATATCACAATACACGACGAATATAGTGCATCTCGCTGGATCTGATAATACAGTTGCCGATGCATTATCCCGCCTTAACGTTATTTCGATGCCCACATCATTTTCGCCAGGTAGCATTGAAGAAGCGCAGAGCACCGACACCGACTTACCGCAGCTTTTGCAAGGTACAACAAGCCTCAAATTACATCTAGTTAAATTTGAAAACAATGTTTCAGTTTACTGTGATGTATCACTCGGATCGCCCAGGCCTTATATTCCACTGACACTACGTTACAGCGTTTTTGCGGCTATTCATGGAGTTTCGCACCCTAGCAGTAGATCCACCATTCAACAAATACGCCGCAACTATGTTTGGCCAGGAATGAAGAAGGACGTAACATCCTGGGCGCGTAATTGTTTACCTTGTCAACGGGCAAAAATCCATCGGCACAACACAATGATTCCGGATAAAATCGAGATGCCTGATAACCGATTCGATCATGTGCATCTAGATATTGTCATCATGCCTGAAGTTAAAGGTTATCGCTATTGTTTGACAATGATCGATCGATTTTCGAGGTGGCCAGAAGCGGTTCCTTTGAAAGATATGACGGCGGACACGGTGGCCTCAAACTTCTGGTCTACTTGGATTACACGATTCGGCTGCCCCATGACAATAACGACAGATCAAGGTGCACAATTTGAATCTGCACTCTTTGCAGCGTTATGTGACATGACTGGTAGTAAACGGATTCACACCACAGCTTATCACCCTCAATCAAATGGAATGATCGAAAGATGGCATAGTTCTTTCAAAGCCGCCTTGATGTGTTCACCTGAATCACCTTGGATTGACCTACTACCGACAGTGTTGCTTGGGCTCCGAACTTGTTTCAAGGTAGATTTGGGTACCTCAACGGCTGAAGTGGTTTACGGCACGCACATAAGGCTGCCGAATGAATTTTACGACGATTTAAATAAGCCTTTTCATCCAAAGGATTTTATCGAGAAACATAGAGAACACATGCGATTCGTTCGACCGGTTGCTGCAGCTCATCACATAAGCAGCACCAAAAGTATGTTTGTGTTAAAACACATGAATGACTGTACACACGTGATGCTGAGAACTGATTCTGTCCGACAACCATTGGAGCCACCTTATACTGGGCCGTATGAAGTGATTAAACGAGCAACCGATCGAGTTTTCATCATCAAAATTAATAATAAAGAGGTCTCCGTATCCACTGACCGCTTGAAACCTGCGTTTATCCAAAAAGACGACGATAACAATGCAGGTCATCCTAAAACATTACGTACATACGCCAGAGGAATTTAATTCGTTCCGAAGTCACTGGAGAGGGGGTAGTTGTGGCAACACCTAACAGCGCGCTGCTTCGATTATCTATCGATAGAGGGATAGAACATCGATAGCTGCGAGCTTTATGAGTGATCGAAATCTTCTCGAATTAAGACGCCGAACGACGCTGCACATTATTACAAATTATATATAATATTTAAGGAATCATTAATAAAGGTTTTTCTATCTAAATCTATGCGTGTTAATGATTGCCAAACGCTCGCCAGCCTCTCTTGTTAGCTGACAGAAGCACTTGGTTTTATGCTCATACTTTCTTAAATAACTTCTGTGTTTATTGTTTGATCGGATTGTGATTTGGACACTACGATGATCTTTGTTATTTACTAGCATTCTAATTACAAAATATTGAGAGCAAGACAAAATAGTAAACATCCAATTGGAATCTTACTGAACTTGCAAAGTCATAACAGAAAAAATACGGAAAGAGTGAAAGAAGAACGAATTAGCTCGCGTCTTTTAATGCGTGCTAAATAAAATAAAAATATTAAACTTTATTTATAAATAATTAATATTATTTATATTGCATAATAAATATGAAAACAAAATAATGAAATTTTTTTATTTTTATTGAAATTTAATTAAATAATTTAATTTGTTTGTACGGGCTATATCACAGCCCGCTTGACTGTAACTTTTCTTTTAGTTTATTAGAATAAAATAAATAAACAAAATAAAATAAGAAATATATTTTTTAATAATTGAAAATTCGCACCAACCGAGAGAGTTAAACTCACACACACAATCTCTCACAGTCTTTTGAATTTGCCGTCCGCCACTCTAACCATTCGGCCATTGCCTCACTCCTTGGACCATAAAACTGCATTGTGAACCAATTCTGTTACCATACAATGCAAATAAAAAGTTTAAAATGCTGTGTGTCTGACGCTAGATTTGAACTTCGGTATGCTTGCGTAAATTAGGTCTGCTTAAGTATATATGTATGTTCAAAGTGAGTTTAATTCGTATCATATCTCACTTATTTATAGTCTGATTTAAGGTAAGATATAGTCTGTAGCAAGGTAAGATATACAACTTTGGTTGTTGAGTTAATATTGTAGTTTTTAAATAGTTATTACTTATTTACAGAGGCGGGAAGGGGCGTGTGCAAATTTAAAAAAAAAACTTTGAGACACTGCAATATATACGTATGTTGTCACAAAATTTGATGACTCTAGCTCTTATAGGTTCTGAGATCCAGGTGTTCATACAGACAGACAGACGGACAGACAGACATGGCTCAATCGACTCGGCTACTGATACTGATTCAGAATATATATAGTTTATGGGGTCGGAGATGCCTCCTTCTGCCTGTTACGCACATTTCCGTTCCGACAAACACAATAGACCATGCATTTTTTTAAATCTATGGCCTAACCAGTAGGGAAAGCAACAGTCGCGCGACTCGTGTAAGTGAGATACCTTTGGATCCATGTTCTAGTATAGTTTAATTTGTTAAATTAATAAACATAAACACAGGCACATGTTTTAAAGTCAGAAAGTTGTATCTTTTATACAGCAATTACAAATTGAGTTAAAAAATTAAATTATTGATTTGTGGGGGCGGTTGGAGTGGTACCTAACATTTGAAATAAACTTGATCTGCGACGAGTATATAGGAACCTTCATTCCAAATTTGGTATCTCTAGTTCTTATAATAGCTGAGATCTATGTGCTCATCTGATCAACCGGACATCCAGACAGACAGACATGGCACAATCGACTCGGCTTGTGATCCTGAGCAAGAATATATATACTTTGTGAGGTCTGCCACGCCTCCTTCTGCCTGTTACATACATTTGCACAAAGTTAGTATACCCTTTTTTGACCATTTTCAATGGTCGAAGGGTATAAAAAGAACTACTCGACCAAGTCGCCACTTCTTGTTTTAAACTGTAGCATTTTTCAGGCTCTTGTGCCTCCTTGAGCTTAGCATATGGTATTGGGCTGATTTTGAAGTAGGTCACTATTTTCTTGCATTTTGCTATAATGCATTTTATATATGGCAATGAAAGCGCATTTTGAATAAAAAGATTAAGAGTATGAGCACAACAAGGCAAGTGTCTCTTTTTTAATGTCACATGAATAAATCATGACGGCTGCGTTATCAGTCATTACAGATCTTTTTTCACAAACATTTCACTTGTTCAAAACGGATTTCAAAGATTAAGCGACATTTTGACTCGAATGTGTCATTTAACATTTTGTAAGTGCTTAACTGAAAATCATGGACAAAATGGCAAGTGACCTTAATATAAAATTCATTCGAATGTAAAGTCCATCCGTTAGGTATCACTGCACAGGATTATATTTTTATGTCATGTCCACTTACATTTTCTTAAGAAGTACCTGCCGCAAGGTAGTTCGGCTTGGTATAAACTTGGGGTCCAAACAGTGAACAAAGTTTTAAAATTCAACATCCCCTACAATTCCAATTTACTGCTATCATTTGAACAAGTGCTTCATCAATCTTTTTCCCTTCAGAAGTCTTTTCATAGACTTTGGAGGAAACTAGGATCGATTTTATTGATATAGAGCGTTTAAGAATATATTTTTCAAGTAGGGGTGTACTTTAGATGGTTTGTCATATTGGTGGTGTTGCAAAATATTCTTACAAATATATCCAAACTATCGACTTTTTCATTTTTGGAGAATTGCTTTCGAGTTTATCCTCACTGGTCTTGTTTTTATCATTATGTACATACCGGAGAATATGTCCATTTTGCACCTCTCTCCTAGCTCTATCAACACCAAATTTGGATTTCCTAAAGAATAAATTACATTTGATAAAATTCTTAAAATGTACAACAGACACAAATTTAATTATCGTTTTAATTAAATTTGTGTCTGTTGTACATTCGAAAAAAATTTAAAACATTGATATGACAATCGATTTAACTTTTCCAGCTCTAAGTCGAGCGAAAGTACCTGTCATCACGTCACCTGGACCGTCACCAAGCTAGCGCACAGTGGGCGGCGTTGCATGGAGAGCGCGACCATAAATACTTCCCGTGGATGAAGAGGCTTGAAACTTTGCACACAATTTTCTAATAATACCTCTAATATCATATATAAAAATTAGTCATATCGGACTCTTAGCTATATGATAGCTGCCATAGAGCAATCGGTCTGCAATAAATTGTTTGTATGGAAAATTTTTCATTTTTAATATTTCGGTTACTTATATGGGATTTTTAAAAGAATACAAATAAAAGAAATGGGAATGTTTTAAAATATTTAAGCCCACCTTAACCCAATGTATAGCAACAGCAAGAAACGCACCATGCAAAATCATATTCAATGTTTTTTATAGTTTATATAAAAAATAATTTAACAATACAAAATAATTTTGGAATTTTTTCAAAAATTTTTTAGGTTAGGTTGAAATTCTGACGTGATTGGCTAGTTTTGACATTAGATTCGGATTTGGAAGGTCTAAAAACATATAGAAACATATATCGCATGACCCGATCATGACCCCCCTTTATTTTTTGGGGCTTCGAAAATTTTTCGAGTTTTTTGAGGTTAAGTCGAAACTCAGATGTGCTACGAAATTTTTGACTTCGGATTTGGACTTGGAAGGACAAAATACATATTAAAACATATATCACATGCCCAGATCAGTATTCTATATCTTTTGGGGGATATTTTATGGTTTTTCAGTTTTGTGAGGTTATGTCGAAGTCCAGACGTGATGGCGAAATTCCAACCTAGGATTCGGATTCAGCGACCCAAAATACATTTAACTGTATATGCCGCTTACCCAGATCATGAAACTGTTTTTTTTTTGTGGGGCTGTGTAATCCTTGGCCTTATACAGACCTGACTGTAGCGTTCGACTGGTTTTTATCATGTATTTTGTCTCTGTAAGTCCGAATCCAAAGTTAAAATTTACGTAGCACGTCTGAGTTTCGACTTAACCTCGAAAAACTCGAAAAAATTTTGAAACCCCAAAAAAAAATGGGGAGTCATGATTGGGTCATGCGATATATGTTTCTACATGTTTTTAGACCTTCCGAATCCGAATCCAATGTCAAAATCAGCCAATCACGTCTGAATTGCAACCTAACCTAAAAAACTTTTGATAAACTGTTTTAAGCTGTCACCCGATTATGAATATAATGAACAACACCGTACATAGCAAAATAAAATATGTGCAAAATCAAGATGACGAATTACATGCGATTATTGAAATCCTTACAGAGCAGCAGGGACGGTTACGCCTACAATGTTGATTATAAGAGTTATAAACAAATTTGTATATTTAAAAATCATTTTTAATTATTGAATTTGATTTTTAAAAATAAAAATCAATCTATAACTTTATTTTCTGATTTTTAAATTAAAACAAATGCATGAAATCTTTATTTGAATCGATAGTACGGTCCATATAATTTAATATTTAAAATTTATTTCATGCAAATGTTGACCGTGACTGCGCCTCAAATTGTCCATCCGCTTAGTCAAATTTTGGCATACTCTTTACAACATTTTGGCCGGTATCTCACGAATAAATGCTTCAATGTTGTCCTCCAATGCGTCAATTGAAACGGGCTTGTCTGTATAGAAATTTGATTTAAAAAAGCCCCATAAAAAATAGCAGGATCCGTAACGGCTATAATTTGTATTAAGAAATTTGCAAAATAAGAGTTAAGAACTAATTTTTATTTACAAATCATTTTGAATTATAAAACTTGATTTTTAAAAATAAAAAGCAATTAATAACTTTTATTTCTGATTTTTAAAATAAAAATCAAAAGTTAAGGTTTTGTTGAAAATCAGACGTGCTACGTGTTTTAACTTCGGATTCAGACTTAAAAGTACAAAATACATGATAAAACATATATCGCATGCTCAGATCAGGATTCTATATCCTTTGGGGGATATTTTAAGGTTTTTTAGTTTTGTGAAGTTATGTTGAGGTTATGGCGAAATTCTGACCTCGGATTCGGGTTCAGCGACCCAAAATACATATGACTGCATATGCCGCTTACCCAGATCATGAAACTTTTTTTTTTTTGTGGGCCTGTGTTATATTAATAAGTCCCAGAGAGGCATCTCAATGCTGATACGTGAGGCAATCAATGAAATTAAGGATAATAATAATGTAACTATTAAGCAAAAGTTACAACATTTAGGCCACAAATTTATTTCTGGCATATCCGCTCACGAAGCCGAATCAGTAGTTTACGCTCTCCGCGATAATAGTGGCTTCATCAGAAAGAGGCTCACAGCGTGTATTATTAGGTATAGAAAATTTAATGTCAATACAGAAAATAGGGACTATTTCAGAGAGCTGAAAATGCTTTACGCCCCATGGCGAGATGAGCATTTGGATTTAGTCACACATGACTGTGAATTGTTCTGTAGGCAGAATCAGGAGTTAGTAGAGAACAATCGCAAGAAATATAATGTACTAGATTATAGGGAACTAGAAGATGCTCTGAGCCATTTAAGGGAAGAAGCTGAAAATTACGAAAATCATGTAGCAGAACAAGAATTAGTAGATGATGGTTTCAGAGTTTTAGGATTACCTGAAATAGATCCAAAACTTAATGTATTAAATGTAGATAGAAATATTGAGACGAATGAGGAAGATAGTAATGTCCGTTTAATCAAGCTTCCACCTTTAGTTTCACAAGACAGCTTAGCTAATATTGTTAGATCCCTAAATTTGAAGCAGAAGCTATATTTCACCCATGTCTTGAACAATGCCAAAAACAATTCAGTCTTTCATGAATTTGTTGGAGGCGGTTCCGGGGTCGGAAAGAGCCGACTTATTTCAGCAAAATCTTAATCATTGTCAGTAATTTATAACAGTATGCCAGGAGCCGATCCGACATCTGTTAAAATCTTTTTATGTGCACCAACAGGAAAAGCAGCATTTGGAATCAGTTGCTCGACACTGCATTCCATGTTTTCACTTCCTGTTAATCAGCACCTCTAAGGCCCTTAAGTCATGATTCAGTTAATACTCTTCATTCAAGGTTAATCGACCTTAAAGTAATTATTATTGATGAAATATCAATGGTTAGCTCTCGTATGTTTTCTTATTAAGACTCCCGTCTGAAGCAAATCTTCAAAAATACATCTCCATTTGGGGGCGTTTCTGTCATAGTATTCGGTGATCTTAAACAGTTACAGCCTGTAGGAGGTAGTTGGATTTTCGATCCAAACACCGGTGACCCTTAATATGAAATTTTTGGTACTTATCTTTGGGGTCTTTTTATGTATTTTGAGCTCACAGAGATAATGCGTCAAAGGAATGATCAAGTTTTTGCTTGTGCCTTAAATAATATGGCATCGGGTTGCATGATAGCCGATGATATTTCCCTTTTCCGTTCACGAATATGCGAACCATCGGCACTGCCCGATGATGCAATTGATCTGTTTAGCAGTAATAATGAGGTAGATATATTTAATATTTCCAAACTTAACTCAATTGCAACTGAACAATAGAGAAAACTCTACCTCTGAAGATTTTATTAAGGCTGGTCATTTAGATGGAGCTAGGAAACAAATAATATTACAAGAAGTTAAGGGTTTAAAACTTCCGTTACACAGGGACTCTGTACGTCTCTCCTCCTTAAAATTACTGCCAAGTACATGGTGACAGTTAATGTAGACACGGGATGGGTAAGGAAACGGGGCATCAAGGGTGTTGATGCAAATAGATTTCAATACATCCAACACTCCCAACATTTTATGGATGAAATTCTCAGAGCCAAGTGTAGGAGAAATTGCGCGTTCAAAGTGTACACATCGTACAGAACCTTTATGGACTCCAATTCAGAAAATTGTTCACAGTTTTCAATATACAAATAACGCACCAGTTAATGTTGAGAGTAGGCAGTTTCCCATTGTGCCTGCTGAAGGCATCACTATTCACAAAAGTCAGGGAGCTACGTATAGCAAAGTGGTAGTCCATGCTAATTCTAGAATGCAGCATGCTGCATTATACGTAGCTTGGAGTAGAGCAGCTACTGCTCTAGGATTGTTCATCATTGGGAACTTTGTTTCTCCTAAGCCACCTCAAACTAACAATAAAGTAAAAGCTCAATTAGAAAAATTGCGGACTGAAAAATTACTACGTACTCATTACGATTATTTAGTAAACAGTTCTGCCCTGAACATTTTCTTTCATAATACTCAGAGTCTGAATTCGCATCTCGAATATATTCGATCGGACAGGTTGATGCTTCAGTCATCAATATTATGCTTCGTGGAGTCTTCCATTTCAAACGAAAATGTTGAGATACCTGGGTTCACAATTGCCTGCTGTGCAACTCGAATCTATAAGAACGTTGACTGGTATTCTAGTATACATAAAGAATGAGCTTGTAGGTAGAGTTTCCCATACTTTTAGCGGTAGAAAAACAATTGGCTCGCTTGTGTTTGAGTTTGGCATTTTTAGGTACAACGCTATAAGTTTCCTAGTAGTATATAAAAGTACAGACTATTCTCTGTTCATATTTAAAACCGAATTTGAGGAATTATTTCGGCAATTTATTCAATTAGGTGATTTAGGTGATAGGTTGATAGTGTTAGGAGATTTAAATTTATGTCTCAAAACCTTTAATAAGTGTAGGAGTATATACAATTCTTTGATTAGCAAAGGATTTAGGAGTTTGTTAGATTTGAAAACGTCCACTACCAATATGGATACACATATTGATTGGGCGTTTTCAAATATTAGTAATGAAAATATAAGCGCTAGGACATTTGAAGTAGTACATAGCCATCACAATGGTATTTCAGCCAGCCTCCAGGATAGTATACATGAGCAACATTTTGAGTGGTTAGATAGGTAGTATTAGGGTTATAAAGTGTTTGTAATTAGGAGATCGGTTAGGTAGGCAAAATATAAATATGCATGTATATATTATTAATATAAATAAGTAGATTAAGTTCATAAGTTTAAGTTTAATCCATGATTTAAAATAATATGTTTGTTATTTTATTTTTATTTTTAATTAATTTTATTTCTTGTATTTTCCTGCATATGAAGAAAACAGGTATAAACTTTTTATTTTTTTGGGGAATGTTGGAGTTGGTTCTAGTCAGCTCAAGTCGACTCGTAGGCAGTGTTTGAAAAGCTGCAGTCGAATTAGCAGAAGTCGCAATATTTTTGCTTTTCACTGCTTCTGCTGCGTGCGATATCAGAAAGTGAACAATTGCTTCTGCTTCTGAAAAATCAGAAGTCGCAGTCAAAGCATAAGTAAAAATCACGCAGCGACGAATATCAAAAATCAGCAGCAGTCGCCGTTTTTCGTTTTTTAGCTTTCTGCTTTGCTGTTGCCTTTGATCGTAGACGTAATTCGCTGCTGCAGCTACCGACGACTTTCGGAAGTCGTCAGCAGTCGCAGCAGCATAAGTCGGCGCCTTCGACTGTTTGCTGCTTTTGATTTTCGTAGCTATTGGTGCTGATCAACAGTCGCAGCAGCGTAAGTCGGTGCTTTCGACTTTTTGCTACTTCTGATTTTTGCTGCCGAGCAGCATAAGGCGACAGACGCATGAGGCGACAAATTCTTGGAAGTCATCCGCAGCGGCCGCAGCCGTCGCAGCGTTTATTTCCTCTATTAATTATACTTGTAAAACGTTTGCTGCTTGATTCACACCTACACTCACTTGCATATTTCTGCTAACCAAGTGAAGTTTGGAAATATTTTGAAAATAAGGCAGTCGAGGGCTTAGCTGTATGTAATATATGTAAAAGCTCTTTCAAAAATAATAGAATACCAAATTTAAAAGCACATTTACAAAAACAACACAAAATTGATGTTAATGTGATTAGTTTAGAAAACCTTGAAACTTCATCAACAAGTTCTTGTTGTAAAATAATAAGAAAAACAAAATAAAAATTGAAGAAAATAAAAAACAACTAATAAGATCATATATAGGATTGGTAACCGAAGATAGCATTCTTTTCAATGTTTTAAATTCACAAAATATGAGAAACATACTTGATCCAATTGGTCTAAAAACAGCTGACGGGAAAATTATGAAATTAAACGCAGTAAACTGTAAAAATACATTGGAAATAGTGGCAAATAATATAAGAACACATATAACAGTTGAACTTAAAAACACGTTATTATCTTTGAAAATAGACAGTGCAACGCGTATGTCCAGAAATATTTTTGGAATAAGTGCACAGTATATAAATTCGGCTCAAATAAAATCTATTATTTTAGGAATGATTGAGTTGAAAGGTGCAGGATCAAGTGGAGCCAAAAATCTTGCAACCGAAGTGATCAAAGTGCTTAATAAATATAATATAAGTTTAAATCAAATCATATCCATTACTTCTGACAACGGGGCAAATATGCTTAAGGCAACTAATATTTTGTCATTTGTGTCTGAACAAAATAAAGAAGAGAACGATTACGAGTGCACCAACGACGATTATTTAGATAAAATAGAGTTAATAGAAAAAATTCCCAAAGTTTTAATAGAAAATATTTAAGTTTGCCGTTGTGCTGCACACACAGCACAGCTGGTTGCCCTCGATGTAATTAAATCATTGGACATAATTAAATACCTACTTAATTGTATGACTAAATATATTAGAAAACCATCGAATGGATATCGCGAAATATTTGAGCTTAAAAAATTAAAAGTGCCACAATTAGCCTGTCCAACAAGATGGGGATCCACGTACATAATGTTAAAAAACTTGTTGGAAGCGAAAGATATTTTAAGTAAAATTGAGTCACTTAAAAACAGAACGGATGAAGAGATTTTTGATGTAGATGCCTCGTTTTGGGATTTTATTGAAGCATATTGTAATGTTTTTAATCCCTTGCAAACATCTATACAAAGATTCCAAGAGGAGCAATTATAGTACATTATAGTAATTGTTACGCCCAATGGCTAAAAATATCGACCGAAAAAATAGTCAATTATTCAAGTCACAATTTAACAAAAACTATTGGAAATAAAATTTTAAATTCAATAGAAACACGAACAAAAACATTGTTAAATAATAAATTTGTAGTTTCATGCTTGTTTTTGGATCCCCGCTTTCAACATATATTGTCTCCGCAACAAAAAACCGACGCAATAAATCATTTAAAATCAATTTGGGACAGACTATATAGTCTGAACCCTACTGGCAATATGTGTTCAACTCCCAACTTTAGCTTTAATCAAATAGACAACTTCTTTTATGACGAGGAAGACGAAATGTGAGAGGCCTTTTTATCGCAAGGCGTTCAATCAAAAGTAAATAGTTCAATAGACGTGTACACAAAAATTGAAAATCTACAACTTGCGTATCAAAGATTTGACATAGACATGCTATCTTACTGGAAAGGAAAGCAGTATACTGACCAGGAGTTATACGCAGTTAGTAACGTTTGTTATGCCGTACCGCCAACTCAGGTAAATAAAAATGGCATAAATAATTTAGGTTCCTTCTTAGATAGTTTCTTATTTTATAACAGGTGTCGATTGAATTCTCCACTCTGAGGCTGATGCTTACCGATTACCGCAATCGATTAAGCCAGGATGTTCTTGAGAACATATTGCTAGTCAAATTAAATCCCACCTTTTGGACATGGCCATTGATACTTTGCCACTTTTTGAAAACGAAGAACTTACTCTTAGTGGTTTATAAAATAAGTAAAATAATAGTTAAAACAGAAAACAATGAAAATTTATTTATGTATCATTCATCAAAATTCATATACTATTATGTTTTTATTTTTGCTAATTTTGTGTCTATAATTTTTTTAAAATTGATTAGTTTTATTATTTCATAAGCATTATACAAAAAGAAAGTCAAAAAATAAAAAAGTACAAGAAGTACGCTATAAGTAATTCCCAAAAAATTTAGTCATTCGTAATTAAATACAAGTCGCGACTACTGAATGAATTTGTCGCCTCATGCGTCTGTTTTGCTCGGCAGCAAAAATCAGAAGTAGCAAAAAGTCGAAAGCACCGACTTATGCTGCTGCGACTGTTGTACAGCAGCAATAGCAACGAAAATCAAAAGCAGCAAACAGTCGAAAGCACCGACTTACGCTGCTGCGACTGTTGATCAGCAGCAATAGCAACGAAAATCAAAAGCAGCAAACAGTCGAAGGCGCCGACTTATGCTGCTGCGACTGTTGATCAGCAGCAATAGCAACGAAAATCAAAAGCAGCAAACAGTCGAAGGCGCCGACTTATGCTGCTGCGACTGCTGACGACTTCCGAAAGTCGTCGGTAGCTGCAGCAGCGACTTACGTCTACGATCAAAAGCGACAGCAAAGCAGAAAGCGAAAAAACGAAAAACGGCGACTGCTGCTGATTTTTGGTATTCGTCGCTGCGTGATTTTTACTTATGCTTTGACTGCGACTTCTGATTTTTCAGAAGCAGAAGCAGAAGCAAAATCATGTGAAATGAAACTTACGGCAGTTTTTTAAACGCTGATCGTAGGTCCGCGAAATTTTCTTTTGTTGACCTCATTATAATTTTAATGGCCTCCCCGTGGTATTGCCTGGGTACTAATCATATATACATATAGTTAAATTCATTTTTTGTATATATGTATATATAATGAGTAGCGAATTCGAGAGGCGAAAATAGATTAGATAAGCAGGTTATTAAATGTAGTACGAAAGCCATTTTTTGTATCTAATAGAGTAGAGTATCATTCAGTTAGATACTTTTTACGGTAACATAGGTTGAAGGGTATCCTACTGTCGAGTGCGCTCGACTGTTGCTCTCGTTTGAGCTTCTATATTACAGTTAAATTGTTGATGATTTAATTCACCGCTATATTTTCCAGATACAATCCACCCGAACCAGGTTTTTTGGATTGAAGGAAGCTCTGCACTTAATTTAATTTGCCCGATGCACAGCAAATCAAAGAATGCTTCCGCTCTTAGCACCAAATCAATCTTTGCAGGTTTATGAAACTCTGTATCGGCCAACTCTATGTTTGCAGGTATTTTCCATTTGCCAGAATGCAGCATTTGCCCAGGCTGACACGAAGATATATTATTTAATACCCAAAATTCGGTTGAAAAGCCATACGAATTTAAGGGAGACTGGTCATAAGCGGATACTTTATGTTTTATTGATGTAGTTGGTTTACCTACTGTTATGACACTTAGTGCTGACCTTTCTCGCTGCAATCTTAATTGTTGCGCCAAAGATTCAGACATAAAATTAATTTGAGACCCTGAATGCAACAAGGCTCTGGCCACATGAACTTCACCAAATCGATCCTTGACCTGAACACTCGCCGTCGCTAAAATAACTTGGTCAGTGCTAAGTACGTGACCCATGTATGCGGCACTAGGAATTTTTTGATCCCTTGACTCATATCTATGAAGTTGGGAATGGTGCGACTTTGTGCACACCCGATACTTTGAAGCTTTACAATTTGAAACCATATGGTCACTATTTAAACAATTGATGCATAGTTTATTAGCCTTTACGAATGCAAAACAATCTGTCACAGAAATAGAGCTAAATGAGGGACACGAATCAATTTTGTGTTCCAGGCTTTGACAATACAACTGAATCCTGTTTTCTTGCTAGATTTCTGCAAGTCTTGGTTGCCCTGTGCACACGAAAACGAAGCCTTACTATGCCCCTTTGGATTATCTTTAGGCTTGCCTTTCGCCTTCGTTGACTCTGCTGCTGCTAAATATTGATAGCGTCTATTTAAATGAGTGGCGCAATCAGACCAGGAAGACAGCTTGTCGTAATCAAGCTGTTCTTCGTATCTAGACTTGGTCACTTGGTCCACCTTAGACATGACCATATGGATAATAATAGCGTTGGCAATGTCTTTATCAGTTGCCAGCGACAACAGCGACGAGTAAATGACAGTACATGGCCTCCTGGCGATGCATTGGTCATGCTTGGCAATTCAAACAGTTGAGATACAGTAAAAAAAAAGGAGGCTTTTATTATCATACACAGCGTCAAGACTCTCCAACGCCTTTTGAGAATTGCTGTCTAACAATTGAAATGGTTTCACCACTCCTAACGCTTCATATGATAGACATGATAGCAATCAACCAATGTATTAAAAAGAAACCTAAATTCCCTTTTGTGACATCACTTGGATCATAACTCTCTAGTTGAGTTTGTAGGCCCATTGCCTTTTCAATATATCCTTGTAAAATCTCAAGACGACACTCGAGCTGTGTTTTTTCGAAAGATATTGTTTTTTGCTCAAACGAAGTCTTCATGCGCTCAATATCAAATTTCTGGCGGTCTAATGCTTGAACCAGATTTGCCATAATTAGTAACTTAACTTTACAAGCTTTCGAACTTTAATGGTAATAAATGCTAAATGATATCCAGCAATCATCAAGAGAATGTTCAATGTACAACTTAACCGTTCGACCTATATACCCCTTTACCTATGTGTACAGGGTGAAAGCTACGTAAAATGTAAGTGCTCAGTTGAGAAGGCAAACAATTAACGGAATAGACGGCTCCACGAAATAACGGAACACTCAATGCACCAAGATCAGTCGACTTCTTTGCTAAGCGACAAAAAAAATAGCTATAATTTCAGAGCCGCTAACACCAAAGCGGAACAGGCAAATAGCGAAAGTTCAATAACCGAGTAAGCAACTTTGAAACTGGAATATATTATATAACTGCAATATAACAAATATAACCAGCAAATTCCGAAAATTGAATATTAATATGTAACGAATGTGAAGTTACTTTATTTTGTTTGTTTTAGTTCAAAGGCTTGGCCGTCAGCAGTCAGAGACAGCAAGGGGAACTAAATGTAACCACAGCTTTGGCTGGGGTACGTGCCGTCCTTGGCCCCTACTGACGGAAGTGCGGCTATACTCTCTACGTGAGAGCGGCTGGAAGCAGGCCCCTAGCACGGTCATGTCTCTGCTAGGGGTGCTGACTAATTGTAGTCGGGCGAAGATCGTGAATCTATAAATCACCCCAATCCAAGGCGGAACAGCATACGCTAATGCATGGCCGGGGGGTAGCCCGGTCTCTAGTATGCGGACTCTGAATACCTGTCGCCCTCCAGTTTCATTTAGACTTCCCACGGCACGCGGGCTATGTCGTGGGTGACCTTCCCTTCCCGCCTACTCGTGGGACCAAATTTATGGAACTAAATATTAAATCAAACAAGCCTGATGCGGCTTTGAAAGCATCAATCCAGGGTGAAGCCTTCACAGCCGACCCCAACACCAGCACTGCAGTCATTGGGCTGCTGGCTTCCACCCCCAATACTACGGTTCTCGACCCTAGTATTCCTGGGGACTCGGACAGGCCACGAACTCCCTTGGACATTGAGATCGCTAATGCTGCCTTCTCGTCCAACAACTGCTCAGGCATGCAGCAGACCGTCGAGGTGATGTCCTCCGACGCGGAAGCTGAAGGTGACCTGATCAGCTTTGCTGACGACGCTTCCGTGGCCTCACAGAAGCGGGCTCCCAAATCCAGACTCTGCGACTGGATTCGGGGAACGCCTTCGACAAAATGAAGACCCGCGAGAAGCTCTTCAAAGCTGCACTCGCTAAGGGTTCGAGCAGAGCAGAGGCAGAGGCTTGCAGTCGCCACTGCGCCCTTGTGTACGAGGATAGCAGCACTGCTGAATGGGTCAGGGGAGCTGTTGGACATATCAAGTCCATCAGCGGCCTTGATATTAAGCTGTTGGAGGAAACTGAGTTCCCAAGAGCTCACCTTATTCGAGGGTACTTCCCCAACAGTACTGAACTCCCACCCGCCGCCATTCTGGAGTACTTGGGTCCCCAGAATGTTGAACGCTCCGACGGAGCTTAAGGGCAATGTTAAATTCCGCTTTGGCAGGATTAAACTAATGATTAAAAACTCCGCCGTCGGGGCCTCCCCCACTCCCCTACTCCCGCCCTGTCCCCTTCCCCATCTCCAACCATTCCCCCTCCCATCAGCGCTCCTCCAGCAGCGGCAACGGTGGTCTCCATCGGCGTGACAGGAGTGGCTGCCGCTTTGGTGGCGTCTTCCAGCGCCGCAGCCGCAGTGGCTCTGACTACCTAATTTCATCCATAGAGACCTGGTGGCAACGGTTATTGAGGTAGCCACGGCTGAGGGTGTCCGGGAGGTAGTGATAGCCTCTGCCTACTTCCCGGGCGACGTGGGTGACGTCCGCCCCACAGAGCTTCACCGGCTAGTGGACTTCTGCCGCCTGTATAACAAGCCGCTCGTGATCGGCTGTGTTGCAAATGCGCATCACACGATGTGGGGAAGCAGCGACGTCAATAAACGTGGCGAGTCCCTTTTAGAGTATCTATTGTGTTGTCAATTAGATGTTGCTAACATAGGGTGTAAGCCTACTTTTATTAACGCCATTAGGGAAGAGGTTCTGGATCTTACCCTAGTCAGCAACTCTATTGTGAGTTCGCTGGTCAACTGGCGGGTCACCTACGAAACCACGTTGTCGTACCATCAGCACATCAGCTTCGACCTCCCTGGCCAAGTCGAGATCAGCCGGAACTCCTTCTGTCCCAAAAAGACAAATTGGGAATCCTTCAAAGCCTCTGTGGCTTTTAAAGCAGACTCGTTGATCAGCAACCCTAATTCTATCAATGAGATAGAACTTGCTGCCAACCTGCTTCAAGATGTGCTAATCACATCCTTCGAGGACAGCTCTGTTCGGAAGACCTTAAAGGTCAAAAGAAAAGTTCCATGGTGGAACGAAGAACTGGCTACACAAAGAAGGAAGGTTCGAAGCCTATTCAACAGGGCCAAATCTAACCGTGTCAGCTGGGACGTCTATAGGGACGCTCTCACTAACTACAACAAAACCTTTAGATGTGCTAAGCGCGATACGTGGCGCAGCTACTGTAGTAGTATCGAATCGCTGCCAGACTCCACAAAGTATTGGCTAAAGGGTCGTCTAATGGGATAGGGCTTCTTAAGAGAGCAGACGGCTCTTTCACTCAAGATCGCAGGGATGCACTTGACGTTCTTCTACAAGTCCACGTCCCAAGTTCGGTAGTGAACCCAGATCTATCCAGTCACGATGACGCCACCCTGTCACCGGACTCATGTGGGTCAAGTCTATCAGGGACCATCTTCGACCCTGAAAAGGTCAAATGGGCCGTAAATTCCTTCGCTCTCTTCGCCCAGGGGGCGATCAAATCTTTCCAGCCCTTCTACAAAATAGTCTGGATCATACTCTTGATCCGGTGGTCGGCCTTCTTAGAGCCAGTCTCACTTGGGGATACATACCCATCTCTTGGAGGAGAGTCAATGTGGTATTCATTCCTAAACAGGGGAATCGTCCCCCTGACCAGCCTAAGTCATATCGACCGATCAGTCTCACCTCCTTTCTGCTTAAGACAGCGGAAAGGCTTGTACGAGCCCCAACCACTATTAATTCGAACAGCATGTGTTTTTGGCAGTGTGCAATGTTCAACACACGATATTTTCAATACTATTACAGATAGGGTATGCCAGTGAATTTTGTCTAAAAGAGAATTATTCTCTTGACGATGACAAAAAAAAATTTCTTGTATTTCCAAGAACAACAAAAATATGATTTATTTATTCAAAAGGTAGATTTAAGAGATAAGAAAAAATTACCTCTATTAATTCGAACGCTGCGTAATATAACAAATAAATTAACATTAGAATTGTGTAACGTCGCCTCTGGCCTGTATTACACATTTAACACGTTTTGGCATTGATTTTAATATATTTTCGCAATGTTCGCGAGAAATCGAGTCCCACATCTCTTGCAACTTAACTTTAAGGTCAGAAATGCTCCTTTGTGGCTCATTTCGAAGCTTTCTTTTCATTAGCCACCAAATATTTTCTATCGCCACCAAATATTTTCTATTCTCATCGTCAAGAGAATGAAATTCTCTTTTAGACAAAATTCACTGGCATACTCTATATGTAATAGTATTGAAAACATCGTGTATTGAACATTGCACACTGCCAAAAACACATGCTGTTCGAATTAATAGTGGTTGGGGCTCGTAGACCTGCACATTCGGTGCTCTCTGCAGAAAACTCATCCTCTGCATCCCACGTAGTTTACGTATATAGTCGGAAGATCGATTGAGGTCGCTCTCCACAAGCTAGTGGGTAAAATCGAAAGAGCCTTCGTATCCAAGAATATTGCTCTGTGCTCTTTTCTTGATATAGAGGGTGCTTTCGACAATACCGGCTACGGGTCTATTTCTGCTGCGCTGGAACGTAGAAATGTCGCCCGTTCCCTAATCCGATGGATTGATGCTATGCTCAAACATCGGAGTATTTCCTCTACCTTGGACTCCACGACTGCTTTCATTAGTACGGTTAAGGGATGTCCCCAGGGAGGGGTCGTATCCCCCTTATTCTGGTCTTTAGTAGTTGATGAACTACTGAGTATTCTCGCTGAACAGGGCGTGCAAGCTGACAACCTGGCTCTCGTAGTGAATGGGAACTTTGCCAATACCGTGACAGAGCTGATGCAAACTGCTCGCAATCTGAATCTGCTAGATGGTGCGAATATGTAGGTCTTAGCATCAATCCTCAAACGGCGATTATCGTTCCCTTCACTAAGCGCCATTCCGTTGACATAGGTCAAATGCACATTGGCGGCTCTCCCGTGGGACTTTCCAACGAGGTCAAATATCTAGGGGTAACTCTTGATAAAAGACTGAACTGGAATTCCCATCTAAACAACACTCTTTTAAAGGCAACTCATACATACCATGTGGGCATGTAGAAGATTCTTTCGTAGGAGCTGGGGTTTCAAATCATGCACCATTCGGTGGTTATTTGAGATGATGGTAAGACCCATCGTCACCTACGCCGCTATTGTGTGGTGGCCCAAGGTCAGGCAAGTCACCGCCATCAACAAATGCACTAAACTGCATAGGCTGCTTTGCCTTTCTCTAACGGGTGCACTTCGCACCTGTCCCACAGCAGCAATGGAATCAAGTTTAAATTTGACTCCGCTGCACATTCCAATTCACGAAGTCGCCGCTATGAGCCTTCTTCGAATCAAGCTCCAATCTGGGCTTCTAGCTACCGAATCGGGGCATGCTAGACTTATCAAAGACATTCCTGGCTTAGAGATCTGCTCTAGATCAGATTCTATGACCAACGAACTCTTCTTTGGTGCAAAGTTCAAAACTCTCATCCCGGACCGGAGGGACTGGGACGCTGGCAACCCCATCAGTGACCCTCATGGCATACACTGGTATACCGACGGGTCAAGGACTGTTGGAACTGCCTCCAGAGGCTTTCCAATAGAAACAAAGTTACCCTCCTATGGGTACCTGGACACTCTGGTTTCCAGGGCAACGAGCTAGCGGATAAACTAGCGATGGCAGGGTCATCAGCCACTCTGTATGGCCCCGAACCCTTCTGCGGCGTGGGTTGGTCAACCATTTCATCCCTTGTGAAAGCATGGGTGGTTAGGTTGACCGAACGCTATTGGTTCTTCCAACCAGGGATGAGGCAGGCTAGAGAGCTTACGAATCCCTCGGTTTAACGAAGAAAAAACTTACTCTCTGGGAGAGATCTCTATCTCCTTATTGGCTACCTTAGTGGCCACCACTTGGTGTACTATCATCTCACAAAAAAGCGTCTGTCCTCAGATGCAGAATGCAGGCTCTGTAGAGAGGACGACGAAACCACTAAACACATCCTGTGTGATTGTCAAGCCTTGGTATGGATTAGGAGGAAACATCTGCACGTGGAAATCGCAGTTCCCGAGCACATTGTCCGTTCCTCGACGAAAGACCTGTTATGCTTCATCAGGGAAGCGGAACAGCTTTTGTCAAGATAGGAAGAGCATTATAGGCACAAAAGATCTTTCTGATCGCAGTGCCTCGCCCCTTCTCTGCTGGGAGACTCCCTTTTTCATAATAATAATAATAATAATAATAATAGTTCAAAGGCTTTAGTTAATTTAGACACAAAGAACTCCATTTATGGTGCAGATTACCTCATGGCTTTTGGTGAATTCCATAGAAAGTTCCCTTGATGAGCGGCTTGACATCTCTTGGCACTTAAAAACGCGAAAACCGAATTTACACCGCTAATAATTTAAAACGAAATTCAATAATAATAATACCGAAGTTTCTGCTCGTGGGCCAATGAAAAATCTGAAGAGTTTTTCAGATACGAGTTTAACAAATAACGAAATGAATTTGACCAGGTATTAAAAGATTATTGGTGTGTAAGTTTATCGCAGTTCATTCGCTCAAGATCGATACAAGAATAATTCTATTATACATTAGTTACTCTCTTTGGCCTCTTTGCAGCAGATTAAACAGCCGAAGCAAAGACGAGCGTTAACAGAATATAAGAGTAGTAAAAAACCTGTAAAACGGTTATGTTATTTCACTTAATGCTTCTATGTATTGTATGTGTTTCAATGTAATTCTATCTATCTTTATTTCCATAAAAGTATATCTTTTCTATATTAATCTATTGTTTAAAGCTGCAGCGCTCCAACAGTGTTGTTGCAATGAATCAGAAAAATTGATGTCGTCAAGATAAACCAAACAACATCTTCCTTTTAAGTCACCTAAAACATTGTTCATTACCCTTTGGAATGTTGCAGGGGCGTTTGTCAGACCAAATGCATTCTGATAAATTCAAAGTGTCCGTCCAATGCCGTGAAAGCTGTTTTAGGAATATCTTTTGGTGCCATTTGTATTTGATGATAACCACTAGCCAAATCTAAAGTCGAAAAATATCTAGCTCTACCTATTTTATCAAGTACTTCGTTAATATTAGGGATGGGATACCTGGCTTTAACGGTTTTTTCGTTCAGCTTTCTATATTCAATAACTAACCTCCATTTTTGTTCTCTTGTTTCAGATTTCTTCGGAACTAACCAAACAGGTGAGCTCCAATGTGAATGACTTTCTCTAATGATGTTTTGTTCTAAGATATTTTGGATTTGGTCATTGATTTTTTTTTGTTCTTGGTAGGGCTTGGCATACAGGGGTGTGTCGTCTGTAGTTTCTATTTTGTGTTTGTTTATATTTGAAAATGTTAATCTATCTGACGGATCGTGAGAAAGGAAGGGAAATTGCAAACATAGCTACATAAGTTGGCTTGTTTCTTCGTCTGAAAGGTAGTCCGTATTGACTCGTTTGTGAAAACTTACGACGTTTTTCATGTCCGTTGGGGGTCTTCGTCGCACCAATGAAAGTTCAATTCTACGTATTCATCTTAAATGAATTGGGTGGTGGATTATGGGAATTCTAAACAAATCGTCTGATCCTGATCAGAATAGTTGACTATTTCTATCCATGCGTTGTAATTGTCAGCTGTATACAGTCCTTGTTGAATGTAAACATTACACAACCCCACGAAAAAAAAAGTTTAATGATCTGGGTAAGCGGCATATGCAGTATTTCACCATCACGTCTGGACTTCGACATAACCTCACAAACCTGAAAAACCTTAAAATATCCCCCAAAAGATATAGAATCCTGATCTGTGCATGAACTCAAAATTTACGTATCGAATTAATCTCAAAAAACCAAAAAATAATGGAGGGTCATGATCGGGTCATGCGATATATGTTTCTATATGTTCTTAGACCTTCTAAATCCGTATCCAATGTCATAACCAGTCAATCACGTCTGAATTTGAACCTAACCAAAAAAATTTTTTAAAAACCTTCCAAAATTTTTAAGTTTTTTTTAATATTGGATTAGGGTGTATTCAAATTTAATATACAAAAAAGTTTTTCATTTGGTATATCCCCTTTTGAGCATTATTTTATCAGTATTCGGAATAGGTTCATATGAATAATGATTTTTTGCTTCAAATCTGTATTTTAACTAATAAAAATCATAAATTAAATACGTGATTCTACATATTAGCACAAACGCAGTAATAAATTATCAAAAAAATTTAAAATTTTTGAAGTTTTTAAAAACTTTTTAGGTTAGGTTAAAATTCAGACGAGATTGACTGGTTTTGACATTGGATTCAGATTCGGAAGGTTTAAAAACATATAGAAACATATATCGCATGACCCGATCATGACCCCCCATTGTTTTTTGGGGCTTTAAACATTTTTCTAGTTTTTTGATGTGCTACGTAAATTTTTACTTCAGATTCAGACTTAGAAGGGCAAAATACATGTTAAAAGATATATCGCATGCTCAGATCAGAATTCTATATCTTTTGGGGGATATTTTAAGGTTATTAAGTTTTGTGAGGTTATGTCAAAGTTCAGACGTGATGGCGCAATTCTGAGCTCGGATTCGGATTCAGCGACCCAAAATACATATAACTGCATATGCCACTTATCCAGATCATGAAACTTTTTTTTTGTGGGGTTGTGATATCTATTAATTCTACGGAATCAAGTCAAAATGGTCCCTGTTCACATTCGACTGGTATCTGTAACACCATTCCCGAACTAGCTTCGATATTAAATATATCTGTAGTTCTATTTTGTTCAATATGAATGGAGATAGTTGTCGTAGGGGTTTGTAAAATTAACATTTTAAGATCAATACTTGTTTTTATAGTTGATAAGATTCGAGGCTTATTAGTCCGTAAAAATATTCGTGAAATTTGAGTAGTAACGAGAGCAACAGTCGCGCAAAACGCGACAGTGGGATACCCTTCGACCTATGTTCCCGTGTAGTTTAATTTGTTGAATTTATATACATAAGCAAATGCACATGCTATGAAATCAATCCCGACAGATGGCGCTCGCGCTTCGCGCTCGCCCGCCACTCTTGTTGGCTGACAGAAGCACTTGGTTTTATGCTCATACTTTCTTAAATAACTTCTGTGTTCATTGTTCGATCGGATTGTGATTTGGACACTATGTAGATATTTCATTCAGCTTAGTATATATTAAAGTCAGAAAGTTGTATCTTTTATACAGCGCTTACAAATTGAGTTCAAAAATTAAATTATTGATTTGTAGGGGCGGTGGGCGTGGCACCTAACATTTGAAATAAACTTGATCTGCGCCGAGTATATGGGAACCTTCATTCCAAATTTGGTGTCTCTAGCTCTTATAATAGCTGAGATCTGCGTGCTCATCTGGTCATCCGGACATCCAGACAGACAGACATAGCTCAATCGACTCGGCTTGTGATCCTGAGCAAGAATATATATACTTTGTGGGGTCTGCCACGCCTCCTTCTGCCTGTTACATACATTTGCACAAAGTTAGTATACCCTTTTTTTTCAATAGTCGAAGGGTATAAAAAACGAATGCTACAGTCAGAAGCTGTATAAGGCCATGGATTATAATCCTACTATGATAATTATCATAGTATACCGTAGGCAATAGGTATAGGTATACATTTCTAGCGCATACCAAATTTACATGTGCTTCTTCTTGATTTTTTTGGCACGAGCTAAGAATGCATATTGCGTCTTGTCGTATTGTCGGTACACAATAGCCACTGCAAATCTTATTGTACGTATATATGTATATACATTCGTGCAATAATGAGTGTTGAATTGGGACGCCAATACATACATGTGGATATGCAGACATGTATGTATGGGCGTCCCACTCGCACATTCATAACTTTACAAGGGCTTATGATCTCTACAAAATATTGAGAGCAGGACAAAATAGGAAACATCCAATTGGAATCTTACTGAACTTGCAAAGTCATAACAGAAAAAATACGGAAAGAGTGAAAGAAGAACGAATTAGCTCGCGTCTTTTAATGCGTGCTAAATAAAAAAAATATTAAACTTTATTTATAAATAATTAATATTATTTATATTGCATAATAAAAATGAAAACAAAATAATGAAAATTATTTTATTTTTATTGAAATTTAATATCACAGCCCGCTTGACTGTAACTTTTCTTTTGGTTTATTAGAATAAAATAAATAAACAAAATGAAATTAGAAAAATATTTTTTAATAAATTCGTACCAACCGAGAGAGTTGAACTCTCCAACACAATCTCTCACAGTCTTTTGAATTTGCCGTCAGCCAGTCTAACCACTCGGCCATTGCCTCACTCCTTGGACCATAAAGCTGTATTGTGAACCAATTCTGTTACCATACAATGTAAATAAAAAGTTTAAAATGCTGTGTGTCTGACGCTAGATTTGAACTTCGGTATGCTTGCGTAAATTAGGTCTGCTTAAGTATATATGTTCAAAGTGAGTTTAATTCGTATCATATCTCACTTATTTATAGTATTATTTAAATGAAATTTTCACATAACGCCCGTGATAAGGTAAGATATACAACTTTGGTTGTTGAGTTAATATTGTAATTTTTAAATAGTTATTACTGATTTACAGAGGCGGGAAGGGGCGTGTCCAAATTTTACAAAAAAACTTTGAGACACTGCAATATATACGTATGTTGTCACAAAATTTGATGACTCTAGCTCCTATAGGTTCTGAGATCCAGGTGTTCATACAGACAGACAGACGGACAGACAGACATGGCTCATTTATTTAAAATCCATGGCCTAAAAATTAAAATGAGGCGATATAGTGCCAGTTTAATAATCGTTTCATTTCACATAAGCACGACGGCGTTGTGTGTCGTTCGGAGGTAAACGTAAGAAGAAGGAAAGTACAAGAAAACATAAAAGAACTGATTCAGATCAGTGTGGCCAAATTACAAAATATGATTGTTGCTAAATTATCATATTACTTTTTGTATTTCAATAATGAAAAAGTGCAAACGTACAGCGAAATTTGTATACCTCCTACCCATAGGGTAGAACGGTATAACAACTTTATGCCAACCGAAAATGTTTGTAGAACGTAGCCGAGTGGATATAGCCATGTCCGTCTGTGCGTCCGTATGAAAACCTAGATCTCGGGGACTATAAGAGCTCCAGCTACCAAATTTGGTGTCAATATGTGTTATTACTACGCGCTAATCAAGTTGGTTGCGAACGGGTAATAAATATAGAAGTTATTCAAGAACTAAATTTTACAGTAACCCCTCCCTAAAGTAGGCAACACAAAATACGCTGAAAATCTTTGAGATTCTATTATTATTTATTATTATTATATTCACTGGGAATCGTGCAGTTCCTTCTGAACTTAAATGTTTAGCTTAAATAATAATATGGATAAAATGCCTTAAATAATATATACAAAGTACAAATGAAGGATTATGCTATCTTACGAGTAAGGAAGTCATAAGAATGTGTTCTCTTCAGCCGTCGGAGGGAAATGCGGTGGACGAGGTCATTCGGCAACGTATTCGATTGGGCGACAAGCCTTTCGGCTGCTGTGGAAGTTAATTTGATCTCCCAATGGGACAACTTTTAAGTCCCTTTCAATGATTCGGTTGCTCACATAACAAGGTAGCCCAGATGCATGTCGTGCCGCACGTGATTGTATTACTCTTAGCCTATTGAGCTGAGTTTTGGAGGCAGTTCCCACACTTGGATGGCGTAGGACGTAATGTTGGACGTAAAATGGCTTTTATTAGGAGAGCCTTGGTTGCCATATGCAGTTTGCTGGAGTGAAAGAGCCAGTCATCGAAGGTCCGATCAGCAATAAAGGAGTTGAGGATGGCAAAGTGGGGTGCAGGGAGGAAATCTTTCATCTTATATAACAGTCCTTCGTGCCACACCCTATCAAATACTTGTTTTACGTCCAAAAACACGCCGACTGTGTAAAGCTTGTGCTCAAAGCAATGCGTAGCCTGCTTTACGAGGCGATGGATTTGTTCGGGGCAACCATGGGGCTTCCTAAAGTCAAATTGGTGTTGAGGAAGGTTTTTGAAGGAAGGTTTTTGAGAGAATTTTGCTAACCCAGGCAATGGAAGCGTGCGCATATTATAATGATCCCCAAAGAATTTTGCTAAACCGGTTTATGGAACTGCCGCAGGTCTATTACGTGCGGCAGTTCTATTACATGCGGCAGGTCTATTACCTGCGGCAGGTCTATTACCTGCGGCAGTTCCATCAACAGGGTTAGCAAAATTCTCTCAAAAACTTTGGAGAAGGTTGGTAGCAGGCTAATCGGGCGGTATGAGTCAATCTGCGTTGGTGACTCTTTTCAGTTTTGGGTATCATTATAATACGCGCACGCTTCCATTGCCTGGGGAAAGGACCTAGTCTTAGCATAGCATTGTAAATTTTTACAAGGGCAAGGACTCCTTTGCGTGGTAGAAGTTTCGCAGTACGGTTATCTATTCCATCGTAACCAGGGGTTTTTTTGGTTGCAGCGCCTTTAGTTGCATCATTAACTTCCTGCGGTGAGGTATGTCTTATGGGGCGGGTCGGAGCATTCAAGAAATTTTGCGATGACTTCACGAGTGGAGTCGTCCGTTAAATTGAAGGGCATGAAGGTAGAACACAGGTGCGAAGCAAAAGCACTTGCTTTATCATTATCCGTCTTAAACCATAGGCCACTTCGATTCTGGAGTGGTGATTGAAACAAAGGCTGTCTATTGATGCCTCACGTGAGCCTCCATATTAAGAAGCCACTATTATTATTTGGACCAGCACACTCTAACAAGGTATCTACATTTGCTCTACGGTTATTGGCTAGCAAACGGCGTAGTCTATTAGTAATACTTGAATATTGCTGATTAATGCTAGGATCTCCTGTCACAATGTATTGTCTTCTGAGGCGTCTTTTGTGGCTGAGCAGATCCCTAGCTGGCAGCCTTGCTGCCTTGCAGCTTCAATGATAGTAGATGTGATGTAGTCGACATATGCTTCCAGCCTACTGCAAGTGTCAATGGGAATGTTCAGTTCTACAGTGCTCTCGATATGTTCTTTGAAGACCCGGTGACAGCATTTTTGTAACACCTTTAAATGATTGGGCGTCTTCATCTAGCTCGAAGAGTAAAGGCAGATGGTCAGATGATAACTCTGTCAGCACTTGCACCTTAATTTGTTGTTGTCTAAAGCCTTTGGAGATCCCAAAATCGATGACACTTGGAGTGGCAGTTGCACGATAAGGGTAGCATGTGGCTTCTCCAGTTGCAACGATGTCGATTCCTTCTTCCGCCAGTGCAGAATACACGCTGAAAATCTAAATTAGGTATTTAAGAAATCGTTTTCACTTCAGCCCCTCGACAAGGCTCAATGTTACAGGAGTGCAAGGAAGCTGTGAGAGGCTCTAGTAGAATTAAGGAAAGCCCGGTTTGAACGATTGCTAACCAATGTGGATTACACCAAGGACGCCAGTTACTCCATCTGGTTCTTCACAAAAAATGTTAAGACTGAGCCTAAACGAATAACCCCGCTCCAAAATGCTTCTGGCAACTGGTGCCGCTCCTCACTTGAACAGGCACAAATATTTGCAGATCACCTAGCCCAAAGATTCACGGCTTTTAATACCGCGTCTCAGGAAGAAATTGATAAAGTCTACGAAATATTAAGTCGCCCATTTCAGATGTCCCCGCCAATCAGCCCCTTCCGGCTCGAGCAAGTGCAACAAATTATTCGAGCACTCAAAGTCAAAAAGGATATGATAACAAACGCCATTTTAGGAACTCTCCCAAAGCGATTGCTCCTCTTGATTACATTAATATTCAATGCGATCTTAAGGATAGAATATTTCCCCAAGCAATGGAAGAATGCCAGGATCTCAAATTCCTCAAGCCAGGGAAGCCAGAACAAGACCCCACTTCCTACCGGCCGATAAGTCTCCTATCTTCTTACTTTTCGCGACCACTTAACCAACACAGTCGCAATGTGCAACGCAAAAATTAGCAGGCTGTACTGGTTGCTCAATAAAAGGAGCAAGCTGGCACTTCGGTGAAAATGTCTAATCTACCAGCAAATCATTGCACTGACTTGGAGATATGGCATATAAATCCGGGGTATTGCAGCAGAAACTCACAAAAAGAATCCCGACAGTGCAGAATAAGTGCTTGAGAGTTATTACCGGCTTCGAATGGTACATGAGCAACTTCACAGAGATCTCAACCTGCGTACGGTGGAGGAGCAGATCTCACTTCACTCAAGCAGATAAAACGACAGACTGACCATGCATTGTAACCGACTTGCTCGACGTTTAAGGCGGACAATTCCAGTGAGACGACTTAAAAGGAGACATTTCCATAATCTTATAAACTAGAAACAATCAATAGTATCTGGCAATTAAAATTTAACTACGCTAGGAACATACACTTAAGTTATTATTAATACACAGAAACTATTTATAATTATCTTAAGTAGTCTTGGAGAAGCAACAACCATAGATACAACCATAGGTTATAGAAACATATGTATTCTGATCCCTAATGAAATAAATAAATAAATAAAATAAATAAAAAAAAACGTTTTGCTCAGAAGGGTATATTACAGTCGAGCATACTCGACTGTAGCTTTAGTGTATAGCGTATGCTCAAGAAGTTGACAAGCCATAAAAACCGCAAGCGGGTTTTTCATGATCAAATGAATTTTGGCGACAATAGAAAAGTTTTATTAATGACTCAAAAACCGCCTGTTGTGTGAGGCCAACTTGGAAAAGAAAAAACCTACTCTGAGGGACATAAAGCATACTTAGACGTGGTCAAAGGTGCAGAATTGAAACTTAGCTTGACGTTTGGTTTTTTATCACAATTTAATTCGTTTGAAACTGCAAAAGTTCTTATAAATGAGCTTTCAATTACATATAAAGCTTTTCTCAAAAAATTGTACATCTGCTCAATCATCGATACCAGCGCCCAATTGCAAATCCAATTCCGACTTCCTTTAAAAAAGCCCAATTGAATAAGATCAGGACGAGCCGATATGATTCAATTAGAGATCTTTGCTAAATTTGGTAACTCTAACTTTCTTCTGCCTGTTATATACAATTGTACAATGTTAGTATACCCTTTTATGAACATTTTCAATGGTCGAAGGTTTTAAAAATGTATGATGCGTCTTTTGTGTAAATACTGATCACTATCGCTGGAGGAAAAACCCCTTCCCAAGTGCTGCTGGCTAGCTGACACGAGGGTATCAGCTCCGAAACATAGAGATCAGATTAAGAAAGATCTTGACAAGACTTGTAGCACTAAAACTGTCCGCCGAGTGCTACGTGATCAGCTCTTCATTGGTAAGAAAAACCAAATCAACCGACTTTTTTCGCCAAGGACTATATTAAAAAAACAGCCAACCAAATTTTAGATCTTAGGATCAGATGGTACGGTCTACGTGTGGTGTTTACCGAACGCAGAGCTTCAAAAGAGAAACTCAAGCCGACAAAGACAAGTGTTTTGGTTTAGTTTCAAAAAACAAATTGTTCCAAAGTGCTGAGATCCTGGTAATTAAAAAAGTCTTTCGGAAGTATCACTAAGCATCGAAACATGAAATTGACTTCAGGCTGCCAGCGCACTTCACACTTATCGACTTTAGAACACATTTTTTTGTGCTTCCATAAGGGTTCTTGCGATTTTGTAATATTTGAGTGCGCATATGTAAAATTAAAAATATTTGCCAAACGGAAGCTCTCAGAAATATGGAACCACTTCGTTGTTCCAAAGAGTAGCAAAGGCAAGTGTGTTTATTGCAAAAAGCTAATCAGCATAAGTGGAAACACAGAACGCAATTTGGCGCGGCATATCAAAAATGTGCATCGCACATTAACTGTAGGCCGCTAAAGCGTAAACACAAATGATCAGCCTTCCATTTTTGATGATTCATCAGCCCTGCAAACAACGTCCAGCACATCTGCTAGGAACAATTCAACACTTCAATTTTTTTAATTAATTTTAGTTCTTTTTACACATTTGCAGCATTACCTCAATCGCCATCTTGACTAATGCCAGTAGCAGGACAATAAATTATTACCAACTATGTCGATCGCCCAGTGCCAAGTCCTTAAAATGGTCGCAAAAGGTAATCATCAATCTTTGCATTGTTGAAGAGCCAGCTTTTTGCGATCTGGTAGTAGATGTTAGTAAATGCGCAGGCTACAAGCTCCCGACGCGCAGCTTACTGTCAAGTACGTTATTTCCTCCGTTCACGTGGAAATAATGGAGAAAGTTCGTGGTGAACTTCAATTGCAAGTGCAGTTTGCATAACACCGGATGCCTTGTTCTCGATAATCAATCAAAAATATGTTGCAGATACTGCACATTTTATCAACGAAGATTGTGCGCCGCGTGGAAAAACATTAACTTGCCATGAGGAAAAAGAGCGTCCTGCTAAGTAAATTGCTTCTGATCTGCGTCCGTTTTCAGTGGTGGACAAGGGATTTCGCGGATATTTCGAATAGTTGGATTGCTTATCGTGCAACTCTGCAAAACGTGTATATGGCCAATTTATTTGTGGAGATGAAAGGCAATTTTAAGAATCTCTTAAATTAAGATGGTTGCACGTGTTGTTCACACTATGGTTACCTTTCCATCGCCTTTTCACTTTACATTAGCTGTCTTTATGTTACGCTCCGCTGTACTATCTACTAAATCATTAATGGATTCAACAAACCACAGCGTATAAAAATGAAAGTGATTCATTAATTGAAGCATTCAACGAATGGAATATACTGGAAAATATTATAGTGATTGTTACGGATAATGATGCTACAATGGTAAGAGAATCCGAAAGTTTTCAGCAGGAACACTTACCGTGCTTCGCACATTTTCTTTATTTAGTAAGTAGAACAAGATTGCCTTAAGCTTGAGAATGTAAGAGTTATTATGGCCAAGTGCAAACATATAGGGACATTTTTATACCTCCTACCCATAGGGTAGAACGGTATAACAACTTTGTGCCAACCGAAACTGTATGTAGAACGCAGCCGAGTGGATATAGCCATGTCCGTGTGTGTGTCCGTCCGTCCGTATGAAAACCTAGATCTCGGAGACTATAAGAGCTCCAGCTACCAAATTTGGTGTCAATATGTGTATGGGAAATGAACCAGATTAGGGAACTAAAATTAATGATAAAACAGAGAGCAAGAGAGTAACGCGCAGTGCCAACGCTTAATAACGGAAAAAACCATAAGAAGGGACTTTGGGTAAAATGGTGAACGAGAGCGGTCGCAAGTTTTTCAATCGCGCTATATATATATATTGTAGCATACAACGAATCGAAATTCTTTGTAGTACTGTTGAGCGGATGTTAGGGTATTGTTGGGTCGCTAGCACGCGCTGGTATCCGGCTCAGATGTGTCGGCAATGGGGGGGTTCAAACGAAAACCGCAACAACTGTGCTCACGACCATATAAAGACAAATAAAAGTAATTCGCGTGCTATGTCGCCAGACAACTAAGTACGATCAGACGAACAAAGAGGGGAACAAGAGACAGGTCAGTCGGTCACACAAGACAAAAAGTAAAGCAGCCTTTTTGGCTCCCTCCAATATTTGGGGCGGCCATATCCCCACCCTTCCATGATCGCCAAGTGCACTTGTATAATCGGCGATCCCTTGTGGCTACCTAACGGTCATTACGTTTCTTCACTTCCGTCGCCCATGACTCCCGGAAACAATTTATATTTAGTTAGAATTCATTATAATGTTTATTTATTCATACTAAGACTCCTATTTAAACTAAAATTCATTATTATGTTCTGTTGTCATTTAATTATCCTAGTAATACTATGTCTTATTTATTCATTAATTCAGAGCTGGAACATCAATATTCATTAGTGATTTCCATAATATTTTTATTCCGTAATATTTTTAATTTTAATGTGGAACCTAAAGGAAGTGCTCTAACATTTTGTTTATAAATAACTTTGAATCCTAACCTGGTCTCTATATGTAGGTATATGAAAATGGAAATGCAAGTGGCTGTAATCAATAATAATGGGTTACTTAATTTATATAAAGGGTATCGAAGCACTCATTATTTCTCAAGATTTTACTTTAAGTGATATTTAAAATGAAATCAAAACTACCATGATTAAGGTATATATATGATTGTATATATATGATGGTCACTTACGATTTTTGGTATCCCACGACGAAAGATCTTTCGTTTTGGTAGATGGTGTGTTTGGTGTGTTTATGTGTGTTTGTGTGTTTTAAGTTTTGTTTTAAATTCACTTAGTAAACAAATTAAAGTGTTTGAAGGCTGGTGTGACAATTATGTATCTTTTTTTTATATTTGCATGCCATTATATTATTTTTAAAAATGATTAAGACATAAAAAGGGTGTAGCTAATCAGTTAAAAATTAACCAAAATTATAAATTTTCCACATGCATTTCGATTATCTACCACTTTGACAAACTAGCCTAAAAGTAAACTTAAAAAAAAAATAGATTTTAACAAATTTGTAGCATTGCGCCACCTTCTCTTTTAACTAGTATTTTAACAAATTAATTTTTAAGCAACACTTATAATTATGGTCTCTGTTGTTTTGGGTTTAATCCAATTTGATTATATTCTTCTCACTATTTTCTTCATATCAAATTTTTTTCACAGAACACGTGGCTGTTTTAGTTTGTCATATTTTTCATTTTAAATTGGCACTCGATTTTAATTAATTTTAGGTTGTTTGCCCTTGGCTTTAAGTTTTATGATTATTTGCACTGCTTGTCATTTAGTTAAATGTCTCTAGTATAGAGGATCCCTCCCATAAAGATTGGAGCACCCTGGGAAAAAAGTCGGGCTCCCTTGGACATCTAAGTGCAGGTGCACCCAAAGGTGAAAATTTGGGCCAAAGTAATTATACCATATTTTATATACATAGGTATTTATAAGGAGCCAGAATCTAAAGATTAATTATGATTAGATCCTGCAGACAACAATTTTCTCGGCTTGAAAGAAAATATTTACCTGGTCTGGCACCAAAGTTGGGGTGTAGTCACGCTTCTAATAATTTTTCTAAATCTAGAAAAATATTCCGCATCCTAAGAATTTATGTAAATTCACTTTTTAGAATTTATATAATTAATTATGTAGAAGCGTACTTACTACGAGGGTCGTTTGATAAGTCCGTGACTTTTTGTATTTGCCGCGCACCTGCTCTAAATACAACACTGCTCCTGTCAGCAGTTATCGATTAACAGCTGACTGTAAAATTTTGAGAAAGCTGCGTTTTTTGGTTTGCGTTTTATAGGCATTGAAAGCAGACGATCTCGTGAATTTTAACGAAAATGGAAAAAAGTGAATTTCGTGTGCTAATTAAGCATTATTTTTTGCGTAAAAAATCCATCACCGAAACCAAGGAAAGACTTGATAAATATTATGGGGACTCTGCACCATCAATTTCAATGGTTAAGAAATGGTTTACTGAGTTCCGTTGTGGTCGTACCAGTACAAGTGATGCCGAACGTTCAGGTCGCCCAAAAGAGGTCGTCATGCCAGAAATCGTCGACAAAATCCATGGAATGATATTGGATGATCGGAGAATGAAAGTGCGTGAGGTAGCTGAGGCTGCAGGCATCTCAACTGAACGGGTACATCACATTTTACATGAATATTTGGACATGAAAAAGCTTTCCGCGCGATGGGTGCCGCGATTGCTCACACACGACCATAAGCGCAACCGTGTGACCATTTCAAAGGAGTGTTTGGCGATGTTCAACCGCAATCCAAACGAATTTTTGCGCCGTTTCGTTACCGTAGACGAAACATGGATCCACCACACCACACCAGAGACCAAAGAACAATCAAGACAGTGGGTTTCTCCGGGTGAACGTGCACCAAAGAAGGCCAAGGTGGGTCTGTCGGCCAACAAGGTCATGGCCACAGTTTTTTGGGATGCACAAGGTATCATTCACATCGATTACCTTGAAAAGGGTAAAACGATCACCGGCGAATATTATTCAGAGCTTTTGGACAGATTCGATATTGATTTGAAGCAGAAACGACCGCATTTGGCGAAAAAAAAGTGCTGTTCCATCAGGACAATGCACGGGTGCACACGTGTGTAGTCAGCATGGCAAAATTTCATAAATTGGGCTACGAACTGCTACCCCATCCAGCATATTCTCCAGATTTAGCCCCCTGTGACTATTTTTTGTTTCCAAACATGAAGAAATGGCTCGGCGGTAAGAGATTCGGGTCAAATGAAGAGGTCATCACAGAAACAAACGACTATTTTGAGGGCCTTGAGAAAACCTATTATTTGGAAGGAATAAAAAAATTGGAAAAACGCTGGACTAAATGTATAGAGCTAAAAGGAGATTATGTTGAGAAATAAAACGCTTCTTTGACGAAAAAAATATATTTTATTCAAAAAGTCACGGACTTATCAAACGACCCTCGTATTTATTAATGGTTAAATTAAAATTTCAAAGCAGCATGTGCCGAAAAATATAATTTTTTTTCCACGCTTGCAAATATTTTTTTCTGCAGCGAGAGCGCACGTCCGACGTCTTGGTCTGATCAAAGAAGAAGAGATCAAAGACAGTCACAGTGATCGATATGTCGATTGGCCTTGACCTAGTTACCGATGCAAGTCGATTGCAGATACTTGCATTCATTTAGCGGAACTAGTGGCCGTATCACCAACAGATGGCGCTAATGGCCGATCGTACCCTAGGTCACATGCCCGATCATAGATGGCGCTTTTGGACAAAAAAAAAATTTTCGTTGCCTACTTTTAGGTCGAATTTGTTCGTTACGTTAAAAATAGACCAGTGACAAGCGCCACTTCAAATCCCCCCGACTAAAATCAGACTTGGTGGGGACATCAAGGATGATACACGCTTGGAACTGGTGCGTTATTGTTTGAGGTCCTTTGCATGGTATTTACCTACGAAGTTACCCTGCATATCCTCTACCTCATAATATGCAGACCCTAGTTTCGTTCTAATACGAGCCTTTATAAAGGAAGGAGCTAGCTTCGCACAAAAGCCTTTTGCAAAGTTGCTCTGTTGGAAATTTCGGCGGAAAATTTCCTGTCCTTCTTTAAAGGAAACCTCGCGACTGCGCATGTTATACGTCACTTCATTGCGCGTATGCTGTTTTTGCATGCTACGTGCAGCTTGATCTCGCATTATGTCTATCGAATCGTCTTTATCGAACGAAACTGATCGATCTTCGAGTAGATTTAATCGTCTCAATAGCTCATAGTTTCTACCATTCGTCATCATGTGTTGCCCAAACACCAATCGATACGGCGTGTTATTCACAGCTGTGTGAAAACTCGATCGTAATGAGCAGCATATATTGCTAAGATTTTCATCCCAATTGCTTTGATTAGGGTCTATGTACGCTTTTATAGCCGCAATCACTGACCGATTGACTCGCTCTGAGGCGTTTCCCTGAGGAGCATAGGCTGCCGTATACGCATGTTGCACGTGATACTTCTGCAACAAATTGTTGAAAGCATGTGATTTGAATTGAACCCCATTATCCGATACAAGGATTTCTGGGACAATTCTTCTTCGACGTATGGTAAAATGGCATCAACCGAAAACTTTTTTACCGGTTTTAGGAAGGGAAATTTCGTAAAATGGTCAAGCACTATAAATATACCAATATTTCCGGACTTGGAACGTGGATATGGGCCTAAGTAGTCGACATACAATCGCTGGAAGAATCTTTGGCTCTCTGTTGGCCTAGCCAATGATGGCCTTAGAGTAACATTAGGATGTTTAGTGCTTTTACAAATATCGCACTCGTTCACATACCTCCTCACGTCTGCTACGAGATTCGGCCAGAAATAATACCGTCGAATTCGTTCGAGAGTTTTGTTAATACCACCATGAGCAGCTAACACGTCGTTATGGGCCATTTGCAATATTTCCGGAACTAATTCCTTCGGAATCCACAACTTCCAAATAACATCGTCAGCTATCTGATCTTCCGGCGCATGTTCAGCACGCCGATAAACAAAACCATCGATAATTTTAACATTGGACGTGGTAAATGCCTTGTTTTCCACCTCTGCTTTAAGAGTTTGATAATTTTCCGATTGGAAATACGGCGATTGTAAATTTACACACAAGCCATTGTCAATTGCTGACAGGTCCTCCGTAAAAACGCGTGACAAAGCATCAGGAACAATATTTTTGTTTCCTTTTCGATGCTGAATGTCAAAGTCATAGCCTTGCAATTTCAGTGCCCATCTTGCTAATTGGTTACTGAGATCATTTTGGGACATTAGCCATTTCAAAGACGCGTGATCGGTAATAACCGTGAACGCATGTCCTTCGACGTAAGCGCGGAATTTTTTTATACATAGAATAGCGGCTAAGCATTCTTTCTCTGTCACAGAATAATTGCGCTGACACGGATTAAGCTTTTTGGACATAAACGAGATGGGAACTTCTTCATCGTTGTCTGTTAGCTGCATCAGCACACCGCCAACACCTGTATGGCTAGCATCACAATGTATAAAAAAGGGTCGAGTAAAGTCAGGGGTGTGTAACACAGGGGCTGTGCTCATTTGAATTTTTAAGGCTTTAAACGCGTCGTTGGCTGCGTCTGACCAATGAAAACGCTGTTTTCCTTTTAGAGCATCAGTTAAGGGAGTAGCAATAGAAGCATAATTACGAATAAATTTCTGGTACCATCCCGTCATACCAAGAAACCTGCGTAATTGCTTAACAGAACGTGGCGGTGGATAATCATTAATTGCAGATATTTTATCTGGATCCATCGCTATGGTTCCGTTGCCAATAATGTGTCCTAGATAACTCACTTCCCGCATGCAGAATTTACTTTTCTGAACATTTATAGTCAGACCAGCATTCTCTAAACATGATGCTATGTTCGTAAGAACCGCAATGTGACGTTCGAAAGTGTCTGAAACAATCAGAAGATCATCGAGGTAGATGTATACTTCATGTTTCAAACAGGCAGGAATAACTCGATCCATTAATTTCGACATGGTCGATGGAGCGTTAGTGAGACCAAAAGGCATGACTGTGAACTGGTAGAGTGGTCTACCAGGCACTGAAAAAGCCGTTTTCTCCCTTGCAGAAGTCTCCAGTGGGATTTGCCAATAGGCGTCTTTTAAGTCAAGACTCGTTATGAACTCTGCTTTTGGGAGTCGACTAAGCAAACCTTCAATAATAGGCATCGGATATGCATCCTTGCGCGTCACTTGATTTAATTTACGACTGTCAAGGCATAGACGAACTTTACCCGGTTTTCGGACTAAAACTACTGGAGACGACCAGGCGCTATTCGATTCCTCTATTACTCCTAACGTAATCATCCGATCTAGCTCCTCAAACATCATTTGCTCGACAGCAGGTGATACTGGATAGTGTCGTTGTTTTATTGGCGCGGCATCACCAACATCGATAGAATGGGATAACAAGGAGGTTTTTCCCAATCCTTTCTCCACGAATGAAGGGAACTGTTTAATGGTGCTATCTAACTGTGTCTGTTGAGGGTCTGTTAGCGAACAAAACACATTGTTGTCAATAGCTGCCAGATGTTCAGTCCGCTTAGTTTCACCAATACCAACAGGCAGTAATTGAAACTCTATCCAAAAGTCGATCCCTAGATACAGCGATTGTTTGAGCGTAGGAACAATATAGACTGTCAAATCCTTGCGTTTGCCATTGTACTCTATTGCAGTGCGAAGTTTTCCAATAATTTCTTGGCCTTTCCCATCTGCAGTTTGAACATTGCAATTTAAGGGTCTATATTCTATTTCGTCCTGCAGAATATCTGCCGCTAAACTTCCACCTATGCAACTGATTGATGCACCAGTATCCATTAGGCCAGATATTGATCGACCTAGCATAGAAACCGTGGCATACGGCCGCATATCGGGTGTCATAATACCAGATATTGACTGAGTATATTCCCCATTAGGTTTGTTGTAGAATATATTTAAGCGCTGAGACGAACGAGATAGCGTTTTCGATGATTCGCACTGGTTAGAGGAAGAAATTAAATCGTTAGGAGGAAAGTCAGGTAGATTTGTCATATCAGGTGAAACTTGAGTGGAGCAACTATAAGTCACTCGGTGCTGGTGGCTCTCGACACCATCTGTTTGCGTGCCCCTTTCCAAGGTGCACGCACTTGGCAGTTTTTTGAAGCGTTGCACTGCGCACACGATGGCTTATAGGTGTCAGCTTTGCCACAACCGTAGCAGAATACTCGGCGTTCCGATATGCAGTCTTGATAGCGATGACCTGCTTTATTGCAATTCCAACAGGACACGTTGACTGCAGCCAATTCCGGGTCTTCTTCTTCTGAATCAACTTCTGTTGCGACTTCAACCTCATGCACTAGACGACGGGGTGCTGGTTGGGGTTTTCGTACCACGGGCCTGAGCGTTTGGAAGAATGATTCCCTGGTACGGATAATACGTCGAAGCTGGGCCATAGAAGTTATATCCTGATATAACAGCTCGTGCTGTATTTCAGGCAAGAGATTGGAGCGTATCGACTCCAATAGTGAAGCTTCGGATAACGGCACAGATAATTTATCTGATAACAACACAACGCTTTCATAGAATTCGTCAAAGGATTCGCCTTCTCTTTGCTTTCTTCGATGAATTTCAGCGCGAATGCTCACGTCGGTTCGTTCTTCTCTGAACTGCGTACGCATAGCATCACAAAGGCCGTTCCACGTGACGGTATGCACACTTTTGTGATACCGCCAATACCAGTCGCTTGCACTGCCTTCCAATAAAATACTTATGTTGCTGGTTAGAATAGCAAAGTTACTTTCCAAGGACTGGTGTGTTAAGGCTTCTACACGATATAGAAAATCCTCTACACCCATACCCGATCGGCCTGAGAATTTCAGCTTCCAATTCCCCATAATTTGGCTGACTCTATCAAGGCGAATTACTGAGTCTGTAGACGAGCATCTTGGTTGAGTTGCAGGACTTCTGAGGACTTGCGAAGGCATATTATGCGCTGAAATATTTAATAATGGAGGCGAAGCTGGGGGTGCAACCCGAGGATTGGTAGAAAAGGCTGTTATCATGCCTTGGATGCTTTGCAGAAGAGCTAACATCATGTCAGCTTGTCTAGCAGCAGAAGCGTTAATGGCATCGACTATCGTTTGCTGTGACTCACTAGGTGAGGCATCAGCTCGAACATTAGCTTCTGAAGCCAGGTTTGCGCTTTCGGCGCTTGCTTCGTCAAGCCTTTGATTGCGGGTACGCGGCATTGTAGCTTCCGGCAGACTTTGCGTTGACTGACTTAAGTCTGTATTAACCGTTAAGTTCAATAAGGAAGACTGCAATGTTGATCGACAAACTGGACACCGCTCGCGATTAGTGACTTTTGTATTAAAACAAACCCAATGAAATGTGTGATTGCAGCTTGTCGATAGTAATTGGGCGGTATGTTCTATTTCTTTTAAGCAAATATAACATGTCACCTCAACATCTATGTTTTCTGAGCTTCGACTCATAAACATAATAAAAAAATTAAATCAAAATTGTATCTAAGTGTTAGTTTTATAAACTACCAACGAAATGATACCAATCAAAATCAAAATATAATCAATAACTAATCTCAAAAAGAAAACAAAATCAAAAATAGAATCATAACCATAAAAAGAAACTCAAAAAAATTAAATCGATAATCAACAATATAATCATAAAAAAATTCCAGGAGTCACGATTAACTTCTGTGAGAAACGTATGTACTTTCTTACTTTTGGTTAACGTGATCGACGACTGACGGGTAAAAGACAATGAGTAAGGATGGACAAAAAGACTTGCAAAAAACTGGAGCATTTGATATTAAATATCAGAAATATTAGTATTATCAGTAAGCGGGCAAACCATAAGGTAAATAAATAATTTATTTCGACCTTTAGTAAGAATCCATCTACTTACTATAAATAACTTGCTCACTCGATTGCATACAAACGATAGGAATAAACGATGGAAAGGGAAAGAAAATAGAAGGAAAAAGGAAGGATTTAGGAATCACAAAGGGAATCTGAATAGCCATGGAAGCGATATAATACCCTCGAACAGAATCACTTATCCAAAATAACTATTCAGACAACTTCATTGAGATAAATTCGGATTAGTGGTTAGCCATAGCCATATACTCTTTGCAGAACTAAATCCAACTAACCCGTATTTACTCCATGCAGTTACGGATAATTGAAACTTGACAATATTTTGAATAGTGGAGAGCCATAGGTATATAATCTTTACCAGGACAATATCCAACCAATCAAAAATTATCACGCATAGTCTGTGTGTTATTCAACAGGGTGTCTCAACCGTATCTATTGTGAAAACAAATCCACCGTTGATACAAGCACAGATTCTCAAAGCAGGGAAACTTCTGATCGTACATTAGTCGCACATGTCAAGAGATGGTATTTGACTTTTATTTTTACTAGATTCGGAACCTGCCGGATCGAGGCCCCACACGTTTGGGCACCATTTTATTTATTTTTATTATTAATCTGTAGCATACAACGAATCGAAATTCTTTGTAGTACTGTTGAGCGGATGTTAGGGTATTGTTGGGTCGCTAGCACGCGCTGGTATCCGGCTCAACTGTGTCGGCAATGGGGAGGTCAAACGAAAACCGCAACAACGGTGCTCACGACAATATAAAGACAAATAAAAGAAATTCGCGTGCTATATCGCCAGACAACTAAGTACGATCAGACGAACAAAGAGGGGAACAAGAGACAGGTCAGTCGGTCACACAAGACAAAAAGTAAAGCAGCCTTTTTGGCTCCCTCCAATATTTGGAGCGGCCATATCCCCACCCTTCCATGATCGCCAAGTGCACTTGTATAATCGGCGATCCCTTGTGGCTACCTAACGGTTAATACGTTTCTTCACTTCCGTCGCCCATGACTCCCGGAAACAATTTATATTTAGTTAGAATTCATTATAATGTTTATTTATTAATACTAAGACTCCTATTTAAACTAAAATTCATTATTATGTTCTCTTGTTATTTAATTATCCTAGTAATACTATGTCTTATTTATTCATTAATTAAGAGCTGGAACATCAATATTCATTATTGATTTCCATAATATTTTTATTCAGTAATATTTTTAATTTTAATGTGGAACCTAAAGGAAGTGCTCTAACATTTTTTATAAACAACTTTGAATACTAAACTGGTCTCTATATGTAGGTATATGAAAATGGAAATGCAAGTGGCTGCAATTAATAATAATGGGTTATTTAATTTATATAAAGGGGTTTCGAAGCACTCATTATTTCTCAAAATTTTACTTTAAGTGATATTTAAAATGAAATCAAAACTACCATGATTAAGGTATATAAATGATTGTATATATATGATTGTCACTTACGATTTTTGGTATCCCACGACGAAAGATCTTTCGTTTTGGTAGATGGTGTGTTCGGTGTGTTTATGTGTTTTGAGTTTTGTTTTAAATTCACTCAGCAAACAAATTAAAGTGTTTGAGGGCTGGTGTGGCAATTATGTATCATTTTTTTTTATATTTGCATGTCATGATATTATTTTTTAAAAATGATTAAGATATCAAAAGGGTGTAGCTAATCAGTTAAAAATAAACCAAAATTATAAATTTTCCACATGCATTTCGAATATCTATCACCTTTGACAAACTAGCCTAAAAGTAAACTTAAAAAAAAAATAGATTTTAACAAATTTGTAGCATTGCGCCACCTTCTCTTTTAACTAGTATTTTAACAAATTAATTTTTATGCAACACTTATAATTATGGTCTCTGTTGTGTTGGGTTTAATCCAATTTGATTATATTCTTCTCACTATTTTCTTCATATCAAATTTTTTTCACAGAACACGTGGCTGTTTTAGTTTGTCATATTTTTCATTTTAAATTGGCACTCGATTTTAATTAATTTTAGGTTGTTTGCCCTTGGCTTTAAGTTTTGGGATTATTTGCACTGTTTGTCATTTAGTTAGATGTCTCCAGTATAGATGATCCCTCCCATAAAGATTGGAGCACCCTGGGAAAAAAGTCGGGCTCCCTTGGACACCTAAGTGCAGGTGCACCCAAAGGTGAAAATTTGGGCCAAAGTAATTATACCATATTTTATATACATAGGTATTTATAAGGAGCCAGAATCTAAAGATTAATTATGATTAGATCCTGCAGACAACAATTTTCTCGGCTTGAAAGAAAATATTTACCTGGTCTGGCACCAAAGTTGGGGTGTAGTCACGCTTCTAATAATTTTTCTAAATCTAGAAAAATATTCCGCATCCTAAGAATTTATGTAAATTCACTTTTTAGAATTTATATAATTAATTATGTAGAAGCGTACTTACTATTTATTAATGGTTAAATTAAAATTTCAAAGCAGCATGTGCCGAAAAATATAATTTTTTTTTCCACGCTTGCAAATATTTTTTTCTGCAGCGAGAGCGCACGTCCGACGTCTTGGTCTGATCAAAGAAGAAGAGATCAAAGACAGTCACCGTGATCGATATGTCGATTGGCCTTGACCTAGTTACCGATGCAAGTCGATTTGAAGTCGATTGCAGATACTTGCATTCATTTAGCGGAACTAGTGGCCGTATCACCAACAGATGGCGCTAATGGCCGATCGTACCCTAGGTCACATGCCCGATCATAGATGGCGCTTTTGGACAAAAAAATTTTCGTTGCCTACTTTTAGGTCGAATTTATTCGTTACGTTCAAAAAAATAGACCAGTGACAAGCGCCACAATCTCACCAACAATTTTAATTTAAAAATAATTTTTTTTTTTTTTTTTATTTATTAAAATTTTTTTTTTTATTTTTTTTTATTTTTTTTTTTTTTTTGTTTTTTTTTTTTTTTTTTTTTTTTTTTTTTTTCCACCCCTCTTCAAAAAATTATATACTACAGGTGTATGGAATCGCTGCCAAAACGCACCTGAATAAAATTCGGGTTCTTCAGGCAAAAACTCTGAGGAAGATCACAGGCGCTCCTTGGTACATGAGGACCAGAGATATTGAACGTGATCTAAATGTGCCAAAAATTGGAGACAGGATTCAGGAGATAGCAAAAAAATACAATGACAGACTAGAATCACATCCTAATAGTCTAGCAAGACGACTAAGTATCGCAGCCCAAAGCCATCGGACAGGAACGAGAAGAAGACTGAAACGCCACCACCCTCAAGACCTGACCGTCCGGGACTTGACATAAATCCTACTTAATTATAATTTTCTAAATATTATAAACATTTCTTTAATACTCAAATCATATACTCCTTGTATATAACTCGGATAGTAAGAATCGTTTAAAGTGATACCGATTAGATTAAGTTGTCCAAGAAGGGTAATAGTACGCTAGTCAAGTTAAATAATTTCGTTTAATAAAAAAAAAAAAAAAAAAAAAAAAAAAAAAAACTTCAATATATACTTATACAACTAGAGCTAAGCAATTATAACTATAAGATAAACTTACTACAGGTGTTATTATTACACACTAATCAAGTTGGTTGCGAGGGGGTAATAAATAGAGAAGTTATTCAAGAACTACATTTTAGAGTAGCCGCTCCCTAAAGTAGGCAACACAAAATACGCTGAAAATCTATGTTATGTATTTAAGAAATCGTTTCATTCAGGCATTGATTCTTGTGACAAAAAGATTTCTGTGCGCCTGTCAAATTTACTTTTTATACCCTTCGACCATTGAAAATGGTCAAAAAAGGGTATACTAACTTTGTGCAAATGTATGTAACAGGCATAAGGAGGCGTGGGAGACCCCATAAAGTATATATATTCTTGCTCAGGATCACAAGCCGAGTCGATTGAGCCATGTCTGTCTGTCTGTCCGTCTGTCTGTGTGAACGCACAGATCTCAGCTATTATGGCAGGAAGACTTCTGTGTACTATAAGCAGATGAAGTTTATTTCAAATGTTAGGTGCCACGCCCACCGCCCCCACAAATCAATAATTTAATTTTTGAACTTAATTTGTAAGCGCTGTATATAAGATACAACTTTCTGACTTAAACATATACTAAGCTAAATGAAATATCTACGTAGTCCCCAAATTACAATGCAATCGAACAATAAACACAGAAGTTATTTAAGAAAGTATGAGCATAAAACCAAGTGCTTCTGTCAGCTAACAAGGGAGACGGGCGAGCGCGAGCGCCATCTGTCGGGATTAATTTCAAAGCATGTGCATATGCATATGTGTATGAATTTAACAAATTAAACTACACGGGAACATAGGTCGAAGGGTATCCCACTGTCGCGTTTTGCGCGACTGTTGCTCTCGTTTATTTTTATTTCTATTTCAATTTTTGGGTAAACGCGAAAAGATTTACGTAAAGGCGCAGGCAGTCTGTGTAGGCATATTTTGCTCTGCCGGCCCGCGCGCTTGCCCTTTGAGCAAGCAATATTACATATTATTGGTGGAGAAAAAAGCATCGATGAAGGCAATAGCTGGAGGTCTATCGGGCGCCGAGATTCACGCTTAATTGATCCAAGAGTCTATGATGATGTCATCCGTAGATTTAGCAGTCACCACAAACAGCGCAACTTGCGTCTCCAGCTCGATCACTAATACGACGGCCTCCTCGCAATCCACCACCACGATTACACCATCAGCCGAATTTTGCGTAATGATCTGCTCCACAGCCACTTCACCTTCCTCATTCCTGACCCTCTCCTTACCATAATCACTTAATGACTCTGCCAAAGAACCAAGCAGATGGATGAAAATACAGAGAAACAATAGGAAGGTGACCTCCACCCCTCCCCACACCAACAAGCGAGTCCGCGATTCGGATAAAAACAACAATGTCTCAAATACAGCAAACAGCTTCGACACTTTGTCTGACGAAGGAGATCAGATGGACTATGACCATGCCAGTGTCAACTCTCTGGACAGCATACCTCCCACAGATACCGAAGGCCCATCTACCAGCGCCGCTGCAGCCGCAGCTGGTCTCCGCATAGCGGCCAGAGACAACAAGGCTAAAAGACAAGCCTCCCCTAACTCCAGTGCGACGGCAACTAAAAGGTCTTCATTCCCTGTCACTGCCCAGAAGGCTCAGCCAAAGCCCCCTCCTATAGTCCTTAGAGACATTATCAGCATCAACGAGCTGCTGCTATGCATTGAGGAAGTCTGCAGTCTCAGTAACCTGCACGTCAAGTCGTTCATGCGAGAATCTCTCCGGATATACGCGGATGACTCGGACACATACCGAAAGATTGTCAAACAAATCGTGGAAATGAAGATCGAGTTTCACTCATACCAATGTAAGGAAGACAAGCCGCTTAGAGTTGGGACTGCATTATTTGCAGATTCACACACAAATCGCAGCTGAACTTAAAAATTTGGGCCATTCAGTGCTCACCATCCGCAACCCAATTAGCAAGAAGACTGGAGAGAGGATAAACCTCTTCTTTATTAACATTGAAGCGAAGGACAACAACAAGGAGATCCTTGAGGTCCGGGCCCTCTGTCATCAACTGGTTCATATCCAAACGATTAGGAAGTCGCAAGACCTCGTACACTGCACTATGGGGACTTTCGCCTGTTTTTTTTACAATAATGTGTTTTTCACAAGTATGCAAATTTACCGTATTTTAGTATTAACGAATAAGGAATAGATCAAACTATCATCTTACACCTAGCAAATGTTAATTTAACAGTCCAATGTTAAAATATCTGTTAAAGTCAGAATTTGCAAGCGAACTGAACTTGGCGTCATTGTGCTCAATTTTTAAGTGGAACTTTAAATTCTTCAGTTTTCAAAGAGCCAATGTAAAACGTTTAAAGTTGAAATGGATATTAATTTTCAGGGTTTTTACTATGCGTTGTTATAAATATTTTTATTATTATGTCCGTGTATTTCTAATAATTTGTACAGTTAGCGAGTGGTGTTGACATATATTTTTAGGAAAGAAATTTTAACTTTGAAAAGAGCTACAAAAAATTGTTCAAATTTGTTCAGCGAGTGTCTATATATATATTGTAGATCTATTAATTCTTTATTCAGAACAGCTAGTCCCTAACTGCGTTTTTAGCGGGTTTTTGAGAAATTTAATTTTTAAAGAAGCAACATCTCCATAAAAATGCGTGATTGTGGCGTATGCAATGGTGTGTTCGTGAGAAACAAAATCCAATATTCACTTTCACTAGAAAAATATCAAAGTGATACTTAGCATACATACTTTTTATTACTCATCACTTATTAATAAGCCGAAAAAAGGCGGATTTGGCCGATATATCGTATAGCTGCCGTACAATTTATCAGTCGATTTTTGTTGTATTTCAAGATATGGCTTTCAAACTTATCTCATCTTATTTATAGTTGATCCTTAATATGATCTCAAAATTTCATCAAGATCGGACTACTATTATTTATATCTGCCATACAAATTATTTGTCAAATGACGGATTTTGGACTAAAAATGAAGGATTGGACTACGCCCACTTTTCTTAAATATTTCTAAGGGCTCTCATAATAATTTAAAAAAACTCCATCAAAAAATGTTACTTACACCAATAGTTATTAATTAATGTAAAAAAACAGGCCAAAGTCCCCATAGTGCATTGTCGGCGATGCCAAAAGTATGGGCACTCGGCAAAATACTGCCGAAGTCCCTTTCGTTGTGTCTGTTGTGGAAAAGACCACAAGTCATCTGAATGCACCAGAAGCAAGGATGAATTGGCTACATGTATCCACTGCCAAGGCGCACATCCGGCCAACTTTCGCGGCTGTGAATGCTTTATAGACTACGAAAAGAAAATCAGGCCCAAAGGAAAAAAAGGGACTCGACCCGCTCCTTGGACCTTATCTCAGAGTGCTCCAACCACCACCAGTCCAAATAACGGAGCTTCATATGCACAAGTAACCAGGGCCCGCCTATCAATGGACCATACATCAAAGCGACAAAGTCAACAGTCGTAGAAGCTGCCACAGGCAGTGCACCAGAAGCAACACAGCCAGAGGCAGCAGCAGCAACAGGATGAGAGGCTGTTAGAAAGCAACATGGAGAGAATGTTATCCTATCTCATCAAAGCTGTTGAAGGTCTCCACACTATGCAAGCCCAAATGCTGCAGATGCTGAGCACAATCAACGCCAACCTCCATAAATGACCCCCCTTAAAGCCTTGATCTGGAACGCACGAGGAGCTTCCAGAAAGCTTCTGGAGATTGGCAACTTTGCCGAGAGAAAGGGAGTGGACATAATCATGCTCTCAGAAACCAAGACAGCACAAATTCGACTGTATGGATTCGATGTATACACAGCCAACCATTCAGATGGAGCGCCTAGGGGAGATGCCGTCATTCTCATCAACAGGAAGAGTGCAATTAGCTGGAGCCTTAATCCAAACGGACCTTAGTGAATTCCTGATTGGTGCGATTTACTGCCCCCCGAGTTACAACTGGACTGCAGCTGACTTTGACGACAAACTTCTGGCCACGAATAGCACGATATACCTAATTGGCGGTGACTGGAACGCGAAGTATGCTTGGTGGGGATCGCAAATCATTAGCTCCAGAGGAAACGCCCTAGCGCCTTTGTAAACAATGCCGATATCCTTGCAACCAGATCTCCCACCTACATTTCAAGCCAAACAGGTGGATGACCCTCCCATTTAGACTTCGCAATCTTTCGAGGAATACCCAGAGACAGACTAATGATACAGGAAAACTGGGACCTAGACTCAGACCATTTGGCTCTTATTCTGTCAGTCAATGCCCAAGCTACTCTACAATCGAAACGCCCTAAAGAAGCCCTGAGTAGTGTAAGGGTATGATATATATTTCCGGGTATGATATATAGCTTCCACTAACTTTTCTTAAGTGTCTCAAAACATTCTAACTTTTTTTCCTCAAACGTAAATTCTTTGTCTTTCTTCAGCAAGTCATATAAAGGTTTTGCAATAGTTGAAAACCCCTTAATGGATCTTCTGAAATATGAACACAATCCCAAAAAGCTTCTGAGACCATGCACCTTATCTGGTACTGGAAAATCCCTAATTGCTTCTATTCCCTTGTCATTGGCCTGTATCCCCTTACTTGTTATTAAAAATTCTAAATATTGTATACCCGATTGCAGAAACTCACATTAGTCCATTCTTAGCTCTAATTTGTTCCTCGTTAATCTGTCAAAAACTTCTCTAAGTACTTGCATATGTTCCTTTATTCCTTTGCTAGCTATCATTATATCATCCATATAAATATATAATAACTTTACCCTGCCTTATCATATCCTCGAAAATTCTACTAATAAATCTCTGAAAAACCGCCGGTGCACTTTTCAGCCCCATTGGCATCCTTAAAAATTCAAACTGTCCTAAAGGTGTCATAAACGAAGTGTATTTAATTGAATCCTTATCAACAATTAAGATCTAACTTCGAGAATATCGTTTTATTTACAAACTTATCCAACAAATCATCAATCAACGGCCGAGGATAATTATCTTTAACTATCGTTTTATTAAGTTTTCTGTAATCAACACATAACCTTAGATCTCCTGTCTTCTTTTTTACTAACACTATTGGAGATGCATACTCTGATTCACTCGGTTTAATGATTACGTTTTCTAAATACGCATCTAAAATAATCTTCAACTTTTCTGTTTCGGTATATGTTAATTTTCTCGGCGAACAACTAAACGGTTTCGAGTCCTCTAATCTTAATTGTATCTCACACCGCATCTCCGGATCTTTCGGTCTTACTTTATTAACATAAAAATTTTTTACCAACTCAGTGAATTGACATCTCACATTATGATCTATCTGGTCACCTATTTTGTAATCAATTACATTAATTTCAAACAATTCCCTCTCCACTGTGATTATTTCAAAATTTGCAGCTTTTCCTAATCTTTTTCTAATCTTTTGATTTTCACTACTACCCTTACTAACACTATCGCTAACGGTTTTATTATTATTGTACATATTTGCTTCTTCTAACATTTTATCGCCTTTATTATTACTTCGACTTTCAATTTTATCCACTGTAATCAGTTTCAAGGTGTCCAAATTCAAATTTAAATTACATGCTTTCATAAAATCTTTTCCCAAACCACGTCATAACTCATAGACTCGTTTGCCACAATTATTATATTAAAGTGTATTTTATCAAAATTTTTCATAATGTAACACAATATTTTTCCATATGTTTTTAAGGAACTATTATTTAATCCATAAAATTAACTTAAAACTGGTAATTCAATAACATCTTTTGGTACTTAACTAATTTTAATGAACGAAATTGGGCTTCCCGTGTCTATAAGGCATGCTGTAATAAATTTTTTCTTAGAATAGTTCATAAAATTAATTTCAAAATATCTTACGTAATTGTTGCTCTCTCCATTCTGGTTTTTCTGGCACGTTGCTACAAAGTGCCCCATCTCACCACAGGCATAACACGATCCTTTTTCGCGCTTTGGGTTCTTGGCCCAGTGTCCCTTCGAGTTGCAATTGAAACAGCGCGAGAGTGCTGCTATTCTTTTCCACCGATCCTTGAATTTTCGCTTTGCCTCTAATTTTGACTTCTCACCAAACATCGATATCAGCTCAGCCACCAACTGCTCCGTTGCACACTGGTTTTTTATGTGTTTTTCTTGGCAGAAAGTCAAAAAAAATTTTTAACGGAATAAAAAAATTTATGGTTTCTTTATATTTAGGATAGTCTAATTAGATAAAAAAGTCGATTTTTACTTTTTTATGCAACACTGGCTTATCGCCCACCTCTCAAAGACAGCTGATTGTCGATAACATGCGTAAGACAAAATTGGCGGCAAATCATTTTGCAACATTTGTGGTTTATATTTCCTCAGAGAATTAAAAAAGTTTAAAGTGTTGTCATGGAAAACAGTAGCACAGGTATGTAGATTTGTAGTTCACTAACATTTTTGTGTATGTTATATGTTTTTGTGTAGTTGTATCGTGTTTTGTTTATGTGCCTTTTTTACAGTCAACTTAACAAATGTAGCTATGTTTCGTGGAATATAACTTTTGTATGGCAAACCACTTCAAAAGAATTTTAACGGCAAGTTATTAACTAATATGTGTATAACATTATACAACTAGTTTCATATGCTACTTTTTGTTGTAAAATATCTATTTGTAAAATATGTCGGTCAAATGACACTAATAGACGGTAAAGTCTTAAACATATTAACAGGATGTAACTCTTGCCAATGTTGCCCGATTTGCGGAGCAAAGCCAACGCATTTAATGAATGTGAATGATTTTAATTCAGATATTTTTGATGCTAAATCTCAAACTCTTCAGTTTGGAATAAGCCCTTTACATGCGTGGATTCGCTTCTTTCAATTTGTTTTACAGAGCTGATCTTAAAACTTGGCATGTAAAGGACTTTGATAAACCTAAATTAGTGGAACGAAAGCATTTTATACAAAAACAAATGATGGAGAAAATGGGTCTCAATGTGGACAAGCCGTTACCGAATGGAAGCGGAAATTCAAATGATGGCAATACAGCCAGAAGGGCATTTTTTAATACAGCCTTACTGTCGTCAATATTAAATATTGATTACGACATTCTTTATAGCTTTTATATTATTTTAATAACGATCAGAATATGAAATTGACTCAGAAAAATTTAAAACATTTTGTAAAAATGTTTTTTTGGCCTATCAGAACAAATATCCTTGGTATCCTATGTCACCTACTGTTCACAAGGTGTTAGTTCATGGGCATCAAATTATAGATAATTGTTTGGTGCCTGTTGGCTGTCTTGGTGAGCATGCGTCCGAATCGAGGAACAAATTATATAAGAGCGATCGGAGAAGACATGCAAGAAAATGCAGTCCCCTAGATACTATGACCGATATTTTTAACAGAGCTCTAGATACGTTTGATCCTTTGTTGTCTAGTATTTATCTAAAAGAAAGACAAAGGAAAAATAAAAACAAAAATATGCCGCAAGAGGTAATTTCTCTACTTAAATCACCATGCGTTGGAAACGATCATGATGATCATGGTGATTGCCAGGACATCGACGAGGGCGAGGAGGACGATGAAAGAGAACTTCTACAGAAAGATCATGAACTTGATGTAATAGCCTCAGACGAAGAGTTTTTTAAATTAATAAATAATAAGTTTAATTTTTTTGTAAGTATAATAGCATAACAATGACATATGATAAATTTATTTTTTAATTTCAGGACAAAATGATTTGGACCATCATATGCATCTTAATATGATTTTATTTTATTTGATTTTCTGTATATAATATCAATAAAATATGTAATTAAATATAGATACAAAATTTTTTTTCTTTGGTAAGGTAAATATTTTTATGGCATATCGGCCAGATCGTTTATATGGCAGCTATATGAAAGTTGACCAAATCACTTGAAACTTTGTGAATCATCTTGGGGAAAGTAAAGAGTAACACAAACCAAATTTGGTGAAGATAGGTCATCATTTCGAATTTCTGCCAAAAAAAAACACATAAAAAACCAGTGTGTGTTGGTAGCAATACACGCGCCGGATCTGCATGCAACCACATGCATGCTTTGCCTTTTATCTTGCTGACAATCAACAATCTCATAAACGGTTAATTTACTCCATAAATGCTGGCTATATTCTTGACTTGTGTGATCCATTTGCGTGCACATGTATCTCCCGAAAATTCGTTTAATACATCGGTTGCCATGCGCAATAATAAATCCATATTTTGCTCAGCTTGTCCCACTGTATTTCGTTTTCCCTCGCCGCCTTTTTTATTGACAGCTTTGGCAACTTTGTTGCCAGCGCCGCCAATTTCATCATTCCTTCCAGTTTCGTCGTTTCTATTGCCGACTGTAATGCCTCGCCCCTCTTTGTCGCCGTCTTAGTTGTCCAGCTCGTCACCGTATTTGTTGCCTTACTCGTCGCCGTCTTTGTCAACATCCTCGTCGCCGTCCTCGCTGTTGCTCATTTAATTTTCGTCGCTATTCCCGTTGCACGCCGCTTCTGACGCTATTTTCGCCGTTACTTTTGTTGTTGCGCTCGGTACTGTTCTCATCGCCGTCTTCGTAGCTCTCTCCAGCTGCGCTGCCACACTCATTGTCTTTGGAATCTCCGTCTTGTCCGTTATTAATTTAGCCTTTTTATACCCTTCGACCATTGAAAATGGTCAAAAAAGGGTATACTAACTTTGTGCAAATATATGTAACAGGCAGAAGGAGGCGTGGGAGACCCTATAAAGTATATATATTCTTGCTCAGGACCACAAGCCGAGTCGATTGAGCCATGTCTGTCTGTCTGTCCATCTGTCCGGCTGTCCGTCTGTCTGTGTGAACGCACAGATTTCAGCTATTATAAAAGCTAGAGGTACCAAATTTAGCAGGAAGACTCCTGTATACTATAATGTTAGGTGCCACGCCCACCGCCTCCGTAAATCAATAATTAAATTTTTAAACTCAATTTGTATGCGCTGTATAAAAGGTACAACTTTCTGACTTTAACATGTACTAAGCTGAATGAATTACACAACCCCACAAAAAAAGAAAAGTGTTATGATCTGGGTATGCGGCATATGCAGTTATATGTATTTTAGGTCGCTGAATCCGAATCCGGGGTCAGAAATTCTTCATCACGTCTGGAATTCCACCTAACCTTAAAAAACTGAAAAACCTTTGGATATCCCCCAAAAGATATTGAATTGTGATCTGGGCTTGCGATATATGTTTTAACGTGTATTTTGTCCTTCTAAGTCCGAATCCGATGTCAAAATTTACATAGCACGTCTGAGTTTCGACTTAACCTAAAAAAAACATGAATAATTTGTATAGTCCCAAAATATAATGGTGGGTCATGATCCAGTCATGCGATATATGTTTCTATATGTTTTTAGACTTTCCAAATCCGAATCTAATGTTAAAACCAGCCAACCACGTCTGAATTTCAACCTAACCTAAAAAAATTTTAAAAAACTTCCAAAATTTTGAAGGGAACTAATCGGAAAATGCTTTTTAGTTTATCTACACGACAATGTCGTGTTTTCGGGTTCCCTGCAACAACACATTATGCACTTAAGGCTGATGTTTAGGAAATTTGCTCAGGCAAATTTAAAACTTCAGAAAGAAAAGTCAGAATTTTTAAAGAAGGAAATTGAATAGTAAGACACTTTTATGCAAAGACCCAGTGCTGCAGTATCCCGATTTCGACAAACAGTTCATTTTGACAACGGATGCCAGCAATGTGGCAATCGGAGCAGTTTTGTCACAGGGTACCTTGGGTAAAGATAAACCTATTTCATTTGCCAGTAGTACACTTTCCGATACGGAATTAAATTACTCCACAGTTGAAAAAGAAATGTTGGCTATCATTTGGGCCAGTAAATATTACAGACTCTACTTATACGGATAAAGGTTCAAGATAATTACTGATCACAAACCATTAACCTGGCTCATGAGTTTGAAAGAAACAAATTCTAAACTAGTCCGTTGGAAGTTACAATTCTTAGAATTCGATTTTGAGGTAATTTACAAGAAAGGGTCTCAAAACGTAGTAGCGGACGCATTAAGTAGGGTACAAATAAACGTAAGTGTCAACGATCACGAATCGATGGTGGCCTCAGCCGGGAACACTTTACATTCTAACCAAGAGGAAATTAACGAAAATTTGTTTATTTCGGAAAAGCCTATAAATGAATTTAATATTCAACTTATGTTCGAAATAGGGCCAAATCCAAAAAAAACACGACAGCCCCCTTTAGAAATAATATTAGGAAAACCATATACGAACCACAGTTCACGGACGGATATTTTTATACGAGACGTCAAAAATTTTCAAGGGGGAAGGAAATTTAATTGAATTTAAAAAGAAAAATAAAAAGATATTGCTGAAAAGCATCCCAACGTACAGCGCTATATTGTTTGTGGGTGTTCCAGACCAAACGTGAGTACAAGCTTTCCAAATCATTGTTTAGCAGCTTCTAACCTCGCTCTCGCCTTTTAGTGAACCGCGTGTGGCCTTTTTTCTTGGAAGGCGGAAGTGCATGCATGCCCCCGCCATACTGTGCCACACGGCGCCCCTCGCTTCATAGTTATAGCTGCAGGTTAGTGTTGCTGGAGCACGATACATAGCTGCAGGCTAGTGGTGCTGGAGCACGATACATACATAGCAGTGTTTGGCTTTGGGGTGTTAGTTCCACGTAGCCCATCGGCCTGGCTACTGGTGTCACGTGATCGCATGGTGGCAGAGCGTTTTGTTTGCTGTTATTTTTTGGTGAGTTCTTAGAAAATAGGTCTAGACAGCCACCTGACATGCGTTTTTTTTCCCCCTCTTAGCCCTATATAGTTCCCCAAATCTAGCTGGTGCTAGCAGGGGTGAAACAGGGACATTTAACCTATCCGGGGACGTCTGGAAGGACACAACAATTGTCAACGAACATTTATTTTATAACAAACACGCAAACATTAATTAACTCAAGAACACTGTCAAACACATACTCACACGTTTAACATTCACAAACACATTCACATATATAAGTTAACAGCTAACAATGTATTGCTTCGTAGCGACTAAGTAGCTTTGTATAAACAATGCTGACGCGCCAGAATTGGGTTCAGCGCTCCACGCAAAGAACGCCTGGCAGCGGAATGCTGACACTTCCTATTGGGAGTGTTGCTTCACGCTGCAAGAAATGCTGAGTCGGCTTGCCGACTTGTGGTGGCGCGATGCATTGCTTGAGGGTAAACTTAGTTTCAATATTGTCTTCTACTCAGTTCAAATCTTGTGTTGAAATAAACCACAGCTTGCTCCGGCTTACTGCCGTTAAACACAATTGTTCTTATTTGCAATCAAATCGCTATCGCCACAAGGCTAGTGATAATAACTAGGGGGGCGAAGTAAAGCCCTCCAACATAATCTTCATAACAGTGTCTAAGACGAACCTCAGCTAAAGAAGGAAGATCTCTGGACTAACTGGAACCTATATAATTATCTCTGGACTAACCGGAACTTACATAATTGGCGCCCAACCAACAATCTGAACCCACCAATCTAATTTAACACACTTTGTCAGGCGACAAACAGGGTAGTTAAGTTAGAAGACCATGTAAGTTTTACAAGTGACTTCCTTGACGCAATCAAGAAATTTTACTAGTGAAAGAATTTGTGTATCTGGCCACGTAATAGTTGTGCGTTGTGAATTTAATCTCAAAAGCATTGCATATTTTCGGCAGAGTAAATTTTTGTTGCATACCTTATTAAAAAATAAGTGCTGCATACTTTTCAGAGAAACCTAAAAATTTTTCGTTGCATACCCAATAAAAGATTATTATATTGCATACTTTTTCCTGTCATATTTAATAAGCCGATCGTTTGTGCTCGGCGAAAATATATATTTGTGTTGTGTCAACCAACCAATGAGTTGGGCAGGTACTTATAGAAACGTAAAGGTTGAATACGATAGTGAGGACAGTTGGGAGGAGGAACAAGCAAGCCCGATAGTAGATCAGCCGTTAGCTAGCCCCCCTATAAACAGCACCATGGACCCAGCTCAGAGCCAAGCACTTGTCGACAATGCCGTCAGACAGGCATTGGCCCAACAACAGACCCAGTTTCAAACACAAATAAACACCCTACACCCTGCGCGGGTACAGAGTTTGCAGGTGGAAGCACCGCAAATCATCACGTACGAGAAGGTTACTGTGAATCCTGAGGTTAGGTGTGCCTTACCATTAGACATAATCAAGTCCGTGCCAGAGTTCTCTGGCACCCAAGACGAGTATGTGGCCTGGAGACAGTCGGCCATATACGCTTATGACCTATTCAAGCCTTATAATGGCAGTAGTGCGCATTACCAAGCTGTAGCTATCTTACGGAACAAAATTAGAGGCGCAGCTGGGGCCTTGCTCGTGTCTCACAACACTGTACTGAATTTCGATGCCATTTTGGCTAGGTTAGACTGCACGTATTCAGATAAGACATCCCTACGCCTACTGAGGCAGGGATTGGAGATGGTCAGGCAAGGGGACCTGCCATTGATGCAGTACTATGACGAAGTCGAGAAGAAGTTGACGCTCGTCACCAATAAGATTGTGATGACACACGAGCAAGAGGGCGCTGACTTGCTCAACGCGGAGGTTAGAGCCGATGCCCTCCATGCTTTCACCTCGGGCCTCAAAAAGTCCCTCAGAGCTGTGGTTTTCCCGGCTCAACCTAAAGACTTGCTATCTGCCCTGGCTCTGGCCACAGAAGCGGAAGCAAGCATTGAAAGGAGCATGTTCGCAACTTCCTACGCCAAGGCCGTAGAGGAACGTGCGCAAACGTCTGGAAACGGCAAGGGCCGCGTCCAGGGTAGACAGGGAAAAGACAACAAAGAGGAACAGGGCCAGGACAGAAACCCACACTTTGTCAGGCGACAGAAGGGTAATGGTAATGGTCAGACCAACAATGACAACCAGGCGCAGGCACCTCAACCTATGGAGGTCGATTCGTCCTCCAAGTTCAGGCAGCGCACTGAATATAATACGAATAAACCCAATGAGTCCAATGCCTCTAAGAGGAGAAATTCTTCGGACCGTTCCACAGGGCAGAGACGTCAACGCCTGAACAATATTGTCCAAGAGACCCCCAAAACCAATGACTCGAAGACAAAAGACCCCAAGCAGGAGTACGAGAAGGCAGCAAAGACTGCCGTTGAGGAAATTGATAGTGACAATGAGTACGCTCCAAGCGATGACTCATTCAATTTTTTAGGGGGCGCTCCCGGTTGCCGTTCATTGAACGACGGTTGGCTGGGAGGACTTTAAAGATGTTAATTGACACCGGCGCGGCAAAAAATTACATTAATCCCGTAAAGGAGCTAAAAAATGTAATGCCGGTCGCCAGTCCGTTCTCGGTGAGCTCTATACATGGCTCTAATCAAACAAAAGTGCTTTATGAAGGTCTTCAAGCACAACTCTCCATTCTTCCTATTGAATTCCATTAACTCGTTCGACGCTATTATAGGTGTTCGAGTTCGACGCTATTATAGGTGTTCGAGCAGTAGTTAAGAGAGTATTTAAGATATAATTTAAGAGAGCACAAGAAGTGTAACTATGAAAATCTCTCTCTTGCTGTGCGTCGATCGGCAATTGCCGATGGCAAAATTTGAGAGTGCGTGGCAAAACCATGGTCACCGCTCCATTATAGTTTAATTCTCGCTATCGAAAGGGAAGCATATACTTGAGCCTCCAGCAACAATAAATTGTGTTTAAAATTCGAAACCACCGCGTCTCAATTGATTCATTTATTTCGTTTATTCTTCGATTCTCTAAAAACGCTTAGAGATTTTTCATTGGCGCCCGAGCAGGGACTTCGGTGTGTTTATAAATTGTTTTTAAATTCTTGAGAATTATTGTGTGCTGGTTGGCTGTTGCTTGCGCGTTCGTGTGTGTGGTGAAACCAAATTAAAGACAATATTAACAAAGTGCCACCTGCCGCTGTCGTCGCCGCTGGAACCAACTGCCAAGCCGTTTTCGTTGTCGCCGCTGGACTTAAATGGAAGCTAGTCGTCGCTCAATGTCTATCGACTCTCTAGACAGCCTACAGGTATTCAGTATCAAAAATTGAGCAAGTCTTGTTGCTTGAAACGACGAAATTGTCGAAATAAATATAGGAGTACATAATCACATGTACTAAGTGCTCAAATTCTGATACTTAACATAGTCGTTAAATATTGCATGCAAGCTGTGTACCTGCATATGTATATACGTGTGTACGTGATTGCTTCTACACACATCGATACATTTGTACTTACATTGAAACATAAATATGTATGTCTACATACGTACATATACATAGATGCACATATGAGCAACTAACCCCAACAACAAAAGAGCATTAAATAAAAAAGGCCATAATACGTTGCATTTGTGTTATGATACTAACCTGCTTGCTTAAATAATAAATACTAAGAAACAAAAACGGCAACATTTACCTTAGTTAAAAACATAAAATTGGTGGCTTATATATTTATTCAATAATTGAGTGTGGGCGTGTAAATGCAAATTGTCGCTGTTCGATCTTCGGTTAGCGTACATATATATTACATATTGACCGCTAACTTGGAACAGCTGTGAATACATACACTGCATATGTACGTGCATGTTAGAGTTTGCATATACACACATACAGTTGTTGTTGCGTTCGTTCACCTCGAACCTTCCTTTGGGCTCACATACTTTCGTTGTTTCGACTTCGCTTGCATTTGGCGCTTCTCGCATTTCGTCACCCCGCACCCCGCATATTCTATTGCTGTCTACAAACGTAGCACAGAAAACGTTTGATTTGATCTTCGTTTTCTCTTGTTTCTCTTTTCGTTTGTTTGATATACACACCACTTAGAGTGCGTGTGCATATATTCTCTTGTTGCATTGCATACCTCGCACCCCGCATTTTACATTGCTGCCTACAAACGTAGTTACAGCAAAAGTTTAGCCTGCTTTATTTCGGATCGCTTGGATCACTTTCGTTTGTTTGCTCACACAACGCATAGTTTGCGCGTGTGTGTGTATAAGCAAGTTAGATTTACATAGTCAGCTGTTGCGAGGGTAGCTCAAAAAGTTAGTGACACTTATTCCTTTTGAAGTGTTCTCTTTATTCAATATGTCTGAGTCCGAAAAGACTAGTGAAAAGCCACAAATCAGCAAGACAAGTGCAAAATTACAAATGTGCTTGCAAAGATTTGACAAGGTTAGTGCTGATATTGCTCGTATGCAAACAGCAATTAAAGCAAAGACCATTTCGTCTGATAAAACAGAGTTAGCGTGCCGATTAGAGCTTTTAGAAGGTTATATACAAAAGGCAATGGATCTACAGACTGATCTGGATAATTTAAGCCCTCTTAATGATTCTAGAGGGCCATTAGAGGACTTGTGTGTCGTCACAAGAGCCTTGTATATTAACGCATCCAAGTCGACTTCAGGGCCAAGACCTGAGCATGATTGCACCATAGTTTCGAGCCAGCGATCTCAGTTGCCGAAAATGCGTTTGCCAAAATTTAGTGGCAAACATTCGGAATACAAAAATTTTATGTGCCTGTTTGAAAGTTTAGTCCATGACGACAATTCCTTGTCAAACGTCGAAAAGTTCAATCATCTAGTTTCTTGTTTGTCAGATGAAGCATTGGGGGTAGTTAAGCCGTATCAATTAACGGATTGTAACTACCCAAAGGCCCTCGCTAGTCTCAAAGCAGTATATGACAATAAATGTCTTATATTCTTTGATACAGTGTCACAATTGTTTGATATACCTAGCATGACAAAACCATCTGCATCGAGTTTAAGATCGATCATAGATACGGTGTCTGCTATTTATTCTTCGTTGTCGTCGTTAGGAAACGACAAAGACATTGCTAATGCAATGATAATTCACATGGTCATGGCAAAGGTAGACCATGTTACCAAATCTCGATTTGAAGAGCAGCTTGACTATGATATGCTGCCATCTTGGGAAGATTGTGCTAGACAATTGAATAAAAGATATCAGTATCTGTCAGCAGAAGAGTCAACTCGGGACAAAACAAGGTCGCGAGTTGACGCTAAGAAGCCCCATCAGTCTAAATCGTCCTTTGCTTGTGCTGATGGAGGGCGTTCATCATCGTCTGTGTGCGTCTTCTGCAAGTCAGAAACGCACAATCTTGATACGTGTCCATCGTTTGCTGCTATATCAGTTATGCAACGTTTTGAATTCGTCAAAACACAGAAGTTGTGCCTAAATTGTTTGATTGTGGGTCATATGGTGTCAAAATGTAAGGCATCAAAATGTCGAATTTGTTCAAAGCCTCACCATGCGTTGCTTCACAGGTACACTACTCCTGCTCAAGGTGAGGTGTCCAGTCTTCAAGCGACTATGTCTGATTCGTATTCAGGGCATGTATCAAACAATGACCAAATTGTTCTCGCCACAGCTGTCGTTAATGTTAAAGACAGATTTGGTCAGTTGCATCCTGCACGGGCCTTACTTGATAGTGGCTCCCAAATCAATTTGATGTCTGAGAGCATGGCCCAGATGTTACGGCTCAAACGGGAGCCAACATCTTTAGCTATCTCGATGGTTGGCGGTGCAACAATAGATAGCAAAAATAAGATATGTGCCTCTGTTCAGTCGCGCATAAACTCTCACAATTTTTCGGCTGAATGTTGGGTATTGAAATCCATTTCGACAACACAGCCTGGACATTCCATGGGTATTTCAAATTGGAAAATACCCAAAAATATAAAACTGGCAGATCCAGAATTCAATAGACCAGCGAAGGTGGACATTCTTTTGGGAGCAGAATTGTTCTACGAATTATTGTGCGTTGGGCAAATAAAATTAGGTTCTGAACTTCCTATAATGCAAAAAACGCTGCTAGGATGGATAGTAGCAGGCAAATGTACTGGACAAGTGCCTAGGCATCAGTTCAGTGGGTGTTTAATGGCCCAAACTAATTGTTCTCTCGATTCGTTAGTTAACCGTTTCTGGGAATTGGATCAATCTCCATTCGAATCGAAGGCTGTTCGCCAAACAGCTGAACAACAGGCTTGTGAACTGTTCTTCGAGAAAACTGTAAAGCAGTTATCTTCTGGTCGTTTCCAAGTGGATCTCCCTTTCAAGACCGATCCAAAGGTTCTTGGCCTGTCCTTTCAAACTGCTGAAAGGCGTTTTTTGCAACTTGAGCGTAAAATATCAAAGGATGCAGTTCTTAAAACTATGTACCATGACTTCATGAACGAGTATTTAGAATTGGGACACATGTCCATTTTGAAGTCAACTCCTCTAGAACAGCATTATTATATTCCTCATCAATGCGTTCTTAGGCCTGAAAGTTCCTCCACCAAGCTTCGTGTAGTTTTCGACGCTTCTAGTAAGACGTCAACAGCTGTTTCACTTAACGAAACACTGATGGTGGGGCCGACAATTCAGAGGGAGCTATATTCAATCCTGATTAATTTTCGGTTGAATAAGTATGCCGTAACTGCTGACATTTCAAAAATGTATAGGCAGATAAATGTCTCTGAAAAAGACAGAAATTTGCAACTTATTTTGTGGAGAGAAAATACCTCACAAAATATTCAGGCATACCGACTTAATACAGTCACATACGGTACAGCTTCTGCACCTTTTCTGGCGATACGCTGCTTGTTTGAGCTAGCCAACATACACGCACAATCACATCCTATTGGATCAGATGTGATTAAGAAGTGCTTTTATGTTGATGATATGTTGGCAGGAGCAGATAGTATACAAGAACTTAACACTATTTGCAACGAAGTTAGAAATATATTGAAATCAGGATGTTTTCCACTTGCCAAGTGGGCAACCAACTGTAATGATCTGTCATTCAAAACAAAAGGTAACGAAGAAGTGACCCTCAAAATCGATGACCAGTGTTCCGTAAAAACTCTTGGGATGCGCTGGGCACCTCAAGAGGATATATTTAAATATCATCTCGATGTGGACAGTTTTGCTTCGGCTAAGCCAACGAAACGCAACATATTGTCTGCAGCCTCGCGTTTGTTTGACCCTCTTGGTTTGCTGTGCCCAATTGTTACCAAGGCCAAAATGTTGCTGCAGGAGTTGTGGAGACTGAAGATAGACTGGGATGAAGCCATTCCAATGAGTCTCCACACAACATGGAACAAGTTTACCATGACGCTACGCGATTTACATAAAATCCGCATCCCTAGGTACGTATGTCTAAATACGTATCAAAGGGTTCAGATACATGGCTTTGCCGATGCATCCAGTCATGCATTTGGTTGTTGCATATACGTTCGAACTTGCAACAACCGAGACGTTGGCATTACATTGCTTACTGCAAAGTCTAGGGTAGCTCCACTAAGCGTGAAAACAATACCCCGACTAGAGCTATGTGCAGCGCTCTTGCTGGCCAAGCTCTGGCACCAAATTGCGCCAACTTTATCAAAATTCAATATAGAAAGTTTGAATTTCTGGTCGGATTCACAGATTGTGCTGTATTGGTTACAACGCGATTCTGGCACATTGGGCACATTTGTGGCAAATAGAACTGCAGAAATTCAGGAGTTGTCGAAAGGTATTGTGTGGCGTCACGTTCCAACAGATGCTAATCCGGCAGATTTAGTATCGAGAGGAACCGACATAGACGAGATTGTTAGCTCGTTATGGTTCGATGGGCCAAGTTTCTTAAAATTGGAGGAAGACCAATGGCCTCAGCTTCATCTGGTTGAAATAGCGTCGGAAATCAAATCTTCCGAAGACAAAAAAGTGCTGTTGTATGTACTTTGACAGAAGCTGAGCCAAATTGTTTTGTTGACTTAATTAATCGTCACTCCAGCTTTCCAAAATTGATTCGCATAATGGCTTATGTGCTTCGATTCTGTTACAAAGGGCTCAAATCAGACTCTCTCGTGGTGTCGGCATCAGAAAGAAATATTTCATTTCTAAAACTGATCGCCGTAGTACAAAGCACATCGTTCAAAAGCGAATTGAAATCATTGAGACAATCAGTAGTTCTAGGACCAATGTTTCAATCGCTGAATCCATTTATTGATGTATTTGACAAAAATGGAATACAATTTGAGCTCATTCGAGTAGGAGGACGTTTGCTACACGGGCCTCTCTCTTATGACGCTAAATTTCCGCTTTTAATGACAAAGAAGTCAGGATTTATTCAACTCTTTGTCAGTTATTTGCATCGTAGGCACTACCATGCTGGCCCAAAAGTGCTTGTTGGACTTTTGAGGCAGCAAATTTGGGTAGTAAATGCTCGAAGTTTATGCACTGCAGTTGTTCGGAATTGCATACACTGTTTCCGATATAAACCAAAATTGTTGGGGCAACTAATGGGAAATTTGCCTGCTGATCGTCTTCGAGAAGGTCGGCCGTTTCGAGTATGCGGAGTAGACTTCTGTGGGCCGTTCTATGTTAGCTATAGAATCAGGGGTAGACCACCGGTAAAAATGTATGTTGCCGTTTTTGTTTGTTTTACCTCAAAGGCGGTGCATTTAGATCTGGTAACCGACTTATCCACTGATGCTTTTTTGAACGTTTTTAAAAGGTTCATCGGGAGACGCGGATTACCGGAGACGATATTCAGCGACAACGCGACGAATTTCGTTGGAGCGAGCAACGTGCTGAGGGAGCTGCAGACGGCGTTCCACAACCACGAGGAGAGGCTGGTGAACTTCGCAGCGGAGAGAGGAGTACAGTGGAGGTTCATTCCCCTCCCCCCCGCGCCGCGCACTTCGGAGGACTTTGGGAAGCCGCAGTGAAGTCTGCCAAGCACAGGCTTCTGCGAGGAGCGAGCAACGCCAACCTGACGCAGGACGAGTTGAGCACACATCTTGTGGACGTCGAGGCGCTGCTCAACTCCAGGCCGTTGCTCGTAGACAGCAGCGACCCCAGCGATGGAGATGTGCTGACGCCAGGCCACCTACTCATCGGTCAGCCTTTGTTGGCGCTCCAGACGAGAGCAGCAAGAAACGCGGACGAGGATATTTGAAGCTGTGGCAGCAGTTGTCGGCGCTCAAGCTGCACTTTTGGCGCAAGTGGTCCAAGGACTACCTGCTCAGCCTTCAGCAGCGAACGCAATGGGCCAAAGGCGAGGACAACCTCGAGGAAGGGGCGGTCGTGCTAGTGCACGACGACAACACACCCCCTCAGCAGTGGATAACCGGGCGCGTAACGCGCACAATTCGAGGGGAGGACGGCAAGGTCCGAGTAGCCGAAATAAAAACACCAGCAGGCACAATTAAGCGACCAATCCACAAGCTGGCCCGACTCCCGATGTATTAAAGACCGGAGCTCTTCAACGGGGCCGGAATGTTCGAGCAGTAGTTAAGAGAGTATTTAAGATATAATTTAAGAGAGCACAAGAAGTGTAACTATGAAAATCTCTCTCTTGCTGTGCGTCGATCGGCAATTGCCGATGGCAAAATTTGAGAGTGCGTGGCAAAACCATGGTCACCGCTCCATTATAGTTTAATTCTCGCTATCGAAAGGGAAGCATATACTTGAGCCTCCAGCAACAATAAATTGTGTTTAAAATTCGAAACCACCGCGTCTCAATTGATTCATTTATTTCGTTTATTCTTCGATTCTCTAAAAACGCTTAGAGATTTTTCAATAGGCTTAGACCTGTTAAGACAGGCCGGAGTCAAGTTGAACCTAGCTGAGGAATCTTTAGAGTATCAGGGCATTTGTGAAAAACTTCGTTTTTCCAGCTGCCCTAGTGTGAACTTCACGGATGTGAATAAAATTTGCTTTTATTAAAGTTGAATGGGTTTTTTTTATTTTGGGAAGGAAAAGGGCTTTTCTTTTTTCTTAAAGCTCTCCCTTTCAACACCGCTGTCCTGCCAAAATTCGAAAGACGACGAACCGGGTGTACTCGAGAGCCTACCCAAACCTCATGGGTGTTTCTGACTTCGTGAATAACGAAGTCAAACAATTGCTAAAGGATGGATCATCAGGCAGGATCATCAGGCCATCAAGGTCTCCATATAACAGCCCGACGTGGGTTGTTGACAAAAAGGGCACTGACGCGTTCGATAACCCGAACAAGAGGTTGTTATAGACTTCAGAAAGCTCAATGAGCGCACTATCCCTGACCGTTACCCTATGCCTAGCATTCCCATGATTCTAGCGAATCTGGGAAAGGCAAAATTCTTCACTACCCTTGATCTCAAATCAGGGTATCACCAAATTTACCTCGCGGAACATGACCGTGAGAAGACGTCGTTCTCGGTAAACGGCGGCAAATACGAGTTTTGTCGTCTACCGTTCGGCTTGAGGAATGCAATCAGCATTTTTCAAAGAGCCTTAGACGATGTACTAAGAGAACAAATTGGGAAAATATGTTACGTCTATGTAGATGACGTAATAATTTTCTCAGAAAATGAGGCCGACCATGTCCGCCATATCGATACGGTGTTAAAATGCCTAATCGATGCCAATATGAGAGTAAGCCAGGAGAAAACTCTTTAAAGAGAGTGTAGAATACCTCGGCTTTATTGTCAGTAAGGACGGAACTAAATCCGATCCGGAGAAGGTGAAGGCCATTCAGGAGTACCCTGAACCAGATAGCGTTTACAAGGTTAGGTCTTTCCTTGGTTTAGCCAGCTACTACAGAGTCTTCATCAAAGACTTTGCTGCCATAGCCCGCCCGATCACAGATATCCTAAAAGGGGAAAATGGTTCGGTGAGTAAACACATGTCTAAAAAAATTCCTGTTGAGTTTAATGAAACTCAACGCAACGCGTTCCAAAGGTTGCGAAACATACTAGCATCCGAGGATGTTATACTCAAATACCCCGACTTTAAAAAGCCTTTTGACCTTACTACAGATGCTTCGGCAAGTGGTATCGGTGCAGTCCTATCCCAGGAGGGCAGGCCAATCACCATGATATCGCGTACCCTTAAACAGCCCGAGCAAAACTACGCCACAAACGAAAGGGAATTGCTGGCGATTGTATGGGCCCTAGGTAAGTTGCAGAACTTCCTGTATGGCTCTAGGGAAATTAATATATTCACCGACCATCAACCCCTCACTTTCGCTGTTGCCGACAGGAACACGAATGCCAAGATAAAGAGGTGGAAATCTTACATAGACCAGCATAATGCCAAGGTTTTCTACAAACCTGGCAAAGAAAATTTCGTGGCAGACGCCCTCTCTAGGCAGAATTTGAATGCCTTACAAAACGAACCCCAATCAGACGCTGCGACCATTCACAGTGAGCTCTCCCTGACCTACACGGTCGAGACCACGGACAAACCGTTAAATTGCTTCAGGAACCAGATTATTCTGAAGGCAGCACGTTTTCCGCTCAAACGGAGCCTGGTGCTCTTTCGAAGCAAATCTCGCCACTTGATCAGCTTTACTGATAAAAGTTGGCTATTAAAAACACTTAAGGAAGTGGTAAATCCTGACGTCGTGAACGCTATTCACTGCGACTTGCCCACTCTGGCAAACTTCCAACACGACCTCATTTCCCACTTTCCAGCCACCCAATTTCGTCACTGTAAGAATGTCGTGTTAGACATAACTGACAAAAACGAACAGATCGAAATCGTCACTGCTGAGCACAACCGTGCTCACAGAGCCGCGCAGGAAAACATTAAACAAGTCCTTCGGGATTATTACTTTCCTAAAATGGGCAGTTTAGATAAGGAAGTAGTAGCTAATTGTAGGGTCTGCACCCAAGCAAAGTATGACAGGCACCCGAAAAAGCAAGAGCTCGGGGAAACGCCCATACCCAGCTATACAGGTGAGATGGTGCATATTGACATAGTCTCAACCGACAGGAAGCTATTCCTGACGTGTATTGACAAATTTTCTAAATTTGCAATAGTGCAACCAGTGGTGTCTAGAACAATAGTGGACATCACAGCACCCCTGTTGCAGATTATTAACCTGTTACCCAATATCAAAACGGTCTATTGTGACAATGAGACCGCATTTAACTCAGAAACTGTCACCTCAATACTCAAGAACAGCTTCGACATTGCCATAGTAAATGCGCCCCCACTCCACAGCTCGTCCAATGGCCAAGTTGAACGGTTCCACAGCACATTGGCAGAAATCGCCAGGTGCCTGAAGTTGGACAAAAAAACGAATGACACAGTAGAACTAATCTTGAGGGCAACGATAGAATATAACAAAACCGTGCACTCAGTTACTCGTGAGAGACCAATTGAGGTGGTTCACCCAGGAGCCCACGAGCGCTGCCTAGAAATCAAGGCACGATTAGTAAAGGCTCAGCAAGACAGCATCGGAAGATACAACCCATCCCGGCAAAACCGCGTGTTTGAGGTGGGAGAACACGTGTTTGTAAAAAACAACAAGAGGTTAGGAAATAAGCTAACCCCACTATGCACGGAGCAAAAAGTGCAGGCAGACCTGGGAACGTCTGTTCTTATTAAGGGGAGGGTGGTCCACAAGGACAACCTTAAGTAGGCATCCCCTCTACAGTTAGTTAGTAAGTTATGTTAAGGAAAACCCGAGCTATGTAGTTTCACCTTGTCTTTAATTTCCAGGTTCACCCTCATGATGTTCATGTCCTTGGTAGTAGTGAATGCTCAGATCACCGACTTTTCGCATGCCAACTACATTCCTGTGTTAGATGGGGATGTGCTGGTGTTTGAACAGCGTGACCTCTTGAAACATTCGAGTAACCTTTCCGAGTACGCTAGTATGATAGATGAAACACAGAAACTGTCCGAGTCCTTTCCCCATTCATATATGCGTAAGTTGCTAGAGGTCGATACTGACCATCTTAGAACCTAGTTGTCCGTTCTCAAAGTCCACCATAGGATTGCTAGGAGTCTAGATTTCCTAGGTACAGCCTTAAAGGTAGTGGCGGGTACTCACGATGCCACGGACCTCTTAAAGATTAAGATCACAGAGGCCTAACTAGTAGAGTCTAATTCCAGGCAGATAACTATAAATTCCGAAACCCAGAAACAGATAAATAAGTTAACTGACACCAATAAGGTGATCAATGCGACTTGGTTGACACTCCACACTTATATGAAGCACTACTGGCAAGAAATAGGATGCTGTCTAGAGAAATTCAAAATTTAATTCTCACTATTACTTTGGCCAAATTAAACATTATAAATCCCATAATTCTTGACCATGCCGACTTGAAGTCTCTTGTAGAACAGGATACCCCAATTGTCAGCTTAATAGAAGCATCTAAGATCTGGGTCCTCCAGTCCGAGAATAGCATTCATATTTTAATTGCCTATCCTAGAGTCAAGTTCAGTTGCAAGAAAGTCGCCGTCTACCCTGTATCTCATCAACACACCATCTTGCGCCTGGACGAGGACACACTGGCTGAATGCGAACATGACACCTTTGCGCTCACCGGATGCACAGATACCACACACTACACGTTCTGCGAGCGGTCTCGGCGCGAAACTTGCGTGCGCTCACTCCATGCTGGAAACGCTGCTCAATGCCACACTCAACCCAGCCACTTGCGAGAAGTAAACCCCGTAGATGACGGCGTTGTGATTATCAACGAGGCCGCAGCTCGCGTTAGCACTGATGGCAGCCCCGAAACATTGATAGAGGGAACCTACCTGGTAACCTTCGAGCGAACGGCAATCATCAACGCCTCCGAATTCGTAAATCTACGGAAAACACTAAGCAAGCAGCCAGGCATTGTGCGTTCACCACTACTTAGCATCGTCGGCCACGACCCTGTGCTCAGCATCCCTCTGCTACACCGGATGAGTAACGAGAACCTACATTCCATCCAAAACCTTATGGGTGATATGGAATCTGAAGGCTCGCCTAGACTCTGGTTCGTGGCTGGGGTGGTCCTAAACTTCGGCTTCATTGGCTCTCTCGTCCTTTATCTGGTATTAAGGAGAAGACGAGCCTCCAGGGAGATACAGCGCACCATCGACACTTTCAACATGACCGAGGACGGTCATAAACTTGAGGGGGGAGTAGTTAACAGCTAACAATGTATTGCTTCGTAGCGACTAAGTAGCTTTGTATAAACAGTGCTGACGCGCCAGAATTGGGTTCACCGCTCCACGCAAAGAACGCCTGGCAGCGGAAAGCTGACACTTCCTATTGGGAGTGTTGCTTCACGCTGCAAGAAATGCTGAGTCGGCTTGCCGACTTGTGGTGGCGCGATGCATTGCTTGAGGGTAAACTTAGCTTCAATATTGTCTTCTACTCAGTTCAAATCTTGTGTTGAAATAAACCACAGCTTGCTCCGGCTTACTGCCGTTAAACACAATTGTTCTTATTTGCAATCAAATCGCTATCGCCACAAGGCTAGTGATAATAACTAAGGGGGCGAAGTCAAGCCCTCCAACATAATCTTCATAACAGTGTCTAAGACGAACCTCAGCTAAAGAAGGAAGATCTCTGGACTAACTGGAACCTATATAATTATCTCTGGACTAACCGGAACTTACATAATTTATACACACACATATGATATAGACACGCACTTGCGTACTTACACAAACACACAATTTACATCCATTCATATTTTCATTCATTTATTCATTCTTTTGAGTTCTTATTAGTTTCAGAATTGTTATATTATAGTTTCTTTTAATTTCGCTTTCATTTTCTTTATTTTGTTTTTACTTCAATTAATTGGTTCATCCATTTTGATTTCAATTTCTTTTTTTTTCTTCATAACCTTTCTTTCATTCATTCACACACACGCAGACATACATTTTCTAATGTAAATAAAGATAAAGAAAATTGATAAAAACGTAAATAAAGCAGGGATTGAGTGATAGGACGGTTGATTTTTTTTGTGTTTGAGAATTCTTGGTGTTGTTATTGTTGTGATTATTATTTTTCCTCAGCTGTTTTGTCGGGGCCCCAACGGAAGGCGGGTGAGTCGATAACAATAACAAAACATAAGCCGATTAAATACTCTCTAACTATCGCCTGCCTATCGTTAAGCAATATACTTCTCACTCTTATACAAACAAAAACCAGTGAGACCAAATTAGAAAAAAATAGAAAATAAATTCAAATTAAATGAAATTAGTTAACAAAAAGGAAGAAAATAATCAAAAAGGATAAAATATTAGGGAAGTAAGGCTAGATTTTCTTTTGAAATTATCATGCAGCATGAAGCTGCAAGCGCAATATTTGTTTGTTTATAAATAACATTAAAGAAACTTAAAATGGAATAAATTAGTTTTTTTGTGGCACTAAGGACGGTAGCATAACAGCAATATGGGTAATATCGGTATTTCGATATCGGTAGTACATGGCTGGGTGGGTGACGAAGGAGAGCTTTACATCTAGCTCTCCGACTAGATCGTTCATTAGGGGTAGTCTGTCCGTTTATTTTGGCCTTCCCTTTTCTTGCCATTCGCCCCTTCTAGAGTCCTATCACTAAGCAATGAACACATAGAGCTCTGAAGCAGTTTGAAGCTGATTTTTCGGACCTAGTACCCCAGAAAAGAAGAAGAACAGAACAGCTGTTCGGCACTCAGTACAAACAGTGCATAGCATCAAAACTGCTTCAGTCGCACAACGACAGCGGAACGATAAGCATGCGCGTACTTCTTTGCGCTGTGCGATCGTTTCCATGTGTGCGTGTATGTATGCACGGCCCGCGTATGAATGTATGCGTTGCTTGTGAAGTTTGGCAATAGGCAAATGCTTCGGCCAGTGCGCTGGCAGCCTGAAGTCAATTTTGTGTTTCGGGGTCGAGAGTTTAGAGACTGATGCACAGGGCCGTAGTGAGGGTTTTACGGGCCCCTGTGCAATACTTATCAGGGACTCCTACTTAAATTACATTAATTAATTAATATATTTGTGTTTACCAAAGGAATTAAATTTTACAAATATATCCGCATTAATAACATTTTTATGTTTGGTGACCCCCTGACTGTTGAGAGCCCTTCTTGTACCGCACACCCTGCGCACTTTTAGCTACGGGCCTGGCCAGCGTGAAATCAACTTTGTGTTTGTTTTTGTTTTTGTCATCGAGAGCTAAGAGACCGAATTACAGTGAGCCACAATGGTTATTTGGCGGCAATAATTTTAGCATCAAAAAACATGTGTATTTATGTTTAATTTTTGAGAAGAGCGATTGAAAATTGATAATTATATTATATTATATTTTGTAGAGCAAAGTTATAATATAAAAAAAAAGTAGTGATAATTATATATTTTTTTGTATATGAGTTTACCAATATTGACAAAATTTATGAATTAAAATAAAAAATTTGGAATATATAAATATGTAATTACTAAATAAAATTATCCTCATAGAACAAGACACATGTTTTCAAAAGTTTTAAAATTTTCGCTGCAAGATAACCATTTTTGGCCACTGTGCATGTCTCTAGGCTCTCGACGCCGAAACAGAAAATTGACTTCAGGCTGCCAGCGCGCTGGCCGAAGCATTAGCCTATTGCCAAACTTCACTAGCAACGCATACGTTCATACGCAGGCCGTGCATACATTCACGCACACATTGAAACGATCGCAGAGCGCAAAGAAATGCACCCGTACTCATCGTTCCGCTGTCGTTGTGCGACTGACTTGATGCCGATGTGCGCTTCTCGCGGTTTCTACCGAACAAAGCCGATCGCTCACTCTTGAAACACTTCGTGTTCAGGGGTCCCAGTCTCTGCATTGCATCAGATGAGTATTTTCCGCTGTTTAAGTACTCTATATGTTCGATGCTTAGTGATGCTATGCACTGTTTGTACTGAGTGCCGAACAGCTGTTCTGTTCTTCTTCTTTTCTGGGGTACTAGGTCCGAAAAATCAGCTTCAAACTGCTTCAGAGCTGTTTGACGTCTCTATGTGTTCATTGCTTAGTGGTCCTATAACCTGTCGATATTTTCACGTGACGTCGATAACTGAACCTGCATACAAAACCCCGCCCATTTTACCCGAGCTTAGCCGGCTGTAACGTAGATAGGGTGTGCAGGGGAGGATATTGGACTTCGGTCGTCACAAGCTTAATTACTAAAAAACCTACTAAGACCAAACAAAACATGTGCAATCTTTGCAACCGAAACGGTGTTCCAAAAAATCCAAGAAATTTATACCAAATACTTTGCTCACAGCAAAATTTATAAAGCAGTAAGATGCACAATATTTCTTCAAGAATATTTCCTTCATACAATATTTCGGTATTCCAAGGTAGATAGTTTCCGACTAAGCCGAATATAATTCAAAATTGTTCTAAGATTTCTGTAAACAATACGGAATCGAATTGCACATGACAATTTTTCCAAGCCCAAGCCTCTTGTAGGGATTCCCCCGAGGAAGCAAATCTTTGTTTCCAGGCTTGCCCCTGATCTCACATCTGATGATGTCATGGCTTATATTCAAGCTAAAATACAAGCCACTGAGATAAAGGTGGAAAAATTTAAGTTCTCTTATGAACGGGACATATCATCCTTTAAACTTTGTGTCCCCAACGAATGCTTTAACTTCATATGCACGGCTGATTTTTGGCCTGCTCATATAATGGTTAAAGAATTCGAGGTAAAGAAGAAAAAGAATCGGCAGCCGATTAGACTTACTTTGCCAAACCAGACCACATCGCCTAATAAGACGACTACTTACTTTATATTTCTCTTTTTTGTCCTACTATTAACAAAACTTCTTTACTTAATGACCTGAATTCTATTAAACCCGTTTTCTCTCCTGGCCCTGATGGAGTTCCAGGAGTGTTCTAAGATTTTGTGCTGATTCACTTCTAAAACCTATTTTTAAGCTGCTTGACTTGTCACTTTCTAACAGTTATTTTCCACCTATTTGGAAAAAATATTTTTCCATTCCTCTTCACAAAAGTGGATCTAACCATGATGTGAAGAACTATAGGTGTATATCCAAATTGTCTGCAATACCTAAGATTTTTGAAAAAAATCTTACGGCTCAATTAACCTTTATGAGTAAATCAATAATTTCGCCCCATCAACATGGGTTTGTAAAGGCAAGATCTACAGCTTCTAATCTTCTAGAATATTCTTCCCGCATTACTTTAGGATTTCGGAAGAAAATGCAAACAGATGTCGTCTATACTGATTTCAGTAAAGCATTTGATTCCGTAAATCATAATCTCTTGATTCATAAGTTATATTTAATCGGTTTTCCACAAAAGCTTATTTTGTGGATATCCGATTATTTAACTAGTAGGTCTCAACGAGTTCTTTTTAAATACTGTCTATCAAAGCCAATCTTAGTAACTTCTGGTGTTCCTCAGGGCAGCCATCTTGGACCTTTGCTTTTTAACCTTTTTATTAACGATCTTCCTTCAATACTTCTTCACTCTAATATCCTTATGTATGCTGATGACGTGAAACTCTGTTTGACGTATAGTGATCCTGCACGTAACTTCCAAACTGATCTTGATTTGCTCTTTGCTTGGTGTAGGCATAATCTGCTGCATCTTAACTGTTTGAAGTGCAAAGTTATGTGATTTTACAGAGCTAGCTATCACGTCTTCAATTATACATTTGATTTAAACCCGCTTTCAAGAATAACCGAGGTAAACGATCTAGGTATTCTCTTTGATCATAGATTGAAATTTGATCGTCACATTGCACAACTTGTCAAAAAGGCATTTCGAGTACTTGGTTTCATAAAAAGATGGGCCAAAGAATTCAAGGATCCTTATACGACAAAATTACTTTATATTTCTCTTGTTCGCCCAATTCTTGAATATGGTTCTTGCGTGTGGTCGCCGCAATATCAGATTCACCAAGATAGAATTGAGTCTGTTCAAAAGCAATTTTTACTTTTCGCTTTGCGTAGTTTCAACTGGGTACCAGGTGTAGACTTGCCACCTTATTCTAGTAGACTGCTTCTTATTAACCTACCTTCTCTTACTAATCGTCGTATTATGTTAGGTGTTACGTTTCTTTTCAAACTAATCAAGTACGACATTGATTCTCCAATTCTGCTTAACCAAATTAATTTCTCTATTCCTTCTAGAGTAACTCGCCACTTTCCTTGGACTTTTGTCATAACAATTATAGCTTGCTTGATCCCTTTCGAGTTCTCTGTGCTGATTACAATGGACTGGTTAGAGTTTTCAATTCAGAGTCCTCCCTTAATTCGATCAAACTATCCATTCTTAACTACTTAACAATTAACACTAACCCACCGATCTGATTGGGTTTTTTTCTGGGTTTTCCCCCAATCCCTTTGCAACAAATGTTGGATCGTTCTCTTTTTACTATCCCAGTTTTAAAGTTTAAATTTTAAATTTTAATTTTTTAAATTTAATTTTAATTTAAATAAAAGAAATTATTAATAATCTTTTAATTCTAATTCAATTTTTATTCTTAATTTTTATTGTAACTTTTCCCAGTCGACTGCCATTAGTCGACATTAAATAAATAAATAAATAAACAGTCATCGAGCAATGCACCAGTGGAAAGATTACATTCAACCCTTACAGAAATTTACAGGATAATAGTAAAGAAGGAATTATGGATTCAGAAGATTCTAATGGACTTAAAAACGAATTTCAGAATATACATGATAGCCTAGGCGAGTTATTGTAGAACTAGAAATTGATAGCGGAAATGAAATCGTGGTAAGATTCGAAAATATAACTAGACACATAAACCAAGAACAAATTGTAATAAACAACTTTATTAAGAATTTAAGAACGAAATTTTCAAACATCTAACTGAAGAACATAATGAAATACAAGCATTACAGTACATAAACAGATTAGGCTATAATATTGACATACTATACAATCATATTTCAAACATATTAGAAAGCATTTTGTTAACGAAATTAAGAATTATTTCTAAGTTTATATTGTCAACACAAGAAACAGATAGAATAATGGAAATATTTACAAAACAAATTATTACAATAGATTACCAAGAACACTTATATAGACTATTGGAAATGAATACATTTATAAACAAGACAAATGTTATCTTCTATATAAAAGTCCCTATATTTTAACACACAACCCATAAACTCGCCCATACTATTCCAATACCCCTACACAAAACAAAATATTTGCTAATTCCAAATTATATTTTATTTAACAAAGATATTGTAAAATCTGTAAAAGAAAAATCTGACAAAGTTCACGATCAATATATTTGTAAATCTAGATTAGACGAACCTCCCAATGGAGAAGAGAGGTGCCTTCGATCAATCTCGGACGCGGACCTGGCAGTTTGTGATGCGCTTGAAGTCGACGAATAGGAGCGGATTTTATAACCTGAAAAAGGGAATATCTTGAAATATCTTGGTGCTAAACGGGATCCGAACGGAAGTACTCTCAAATTACGTGAGACCATTTCAAATAACGGGGAATGCTATGTTCAGGCACCCGCATGAACATGTGATAATACTCGTACTGCACTAAACTGCACGGAACTGTACCGCTGTACAGTGCAAGTGCTATCAGGTATCAAGGATATGGTCCCATGCAGCGATCCCTTATCTGTGTTTACGACCGGGTACAATATTTTATGACCTCACGTACGCACATGTTTACGATAAGTAAGAAGGGATCTCAACTATCCTGTATCTGTTTTTAAATAATAATTATCCCACGCTGCGTCTGTCAAGTGCAGCATATATAAATAGAGATAAGTAAAATAACCACCACCGCGGTTTCTTACAACACAGCATTCGATTCTAAGATCAGTTCTAAATAAACTAGCAAAGTGTAGAGACATACAATCTTCTACATAAGCAGTTGAAATAAACTCATAAAAGTGTTTAGAAGTGTATTTTCTTTACATTTTTTGGTCCTTCGAGCCGTCCGCGGGTGTATCAAGTAAAAATCTAGTGAAAATTCTGTTTTGCATTCTTTTGTATTCTTGGCTAACATCAACAAGTTGTGAGTCGAGGCACAGCTAAATCAACCAGACGATCAAACAAAAAATACTTCCAACGGTTAGCCAAGTTAATTCAAAAGTTTAAAATAAAAAGCAAATCAGAATGATGTCCGAACAAACGTTGGCACTGCTAAAAAGGCAAACTGAAGTGCTACAAAAAATCCAGGAGCAACTAGCGGAGAGAGGAAACTCATCGAGCGTGAGGGAATTAAGCGCTAAATTCAAGAGCAACCACACGTCGCTGGTAAGGATTGGCCCTGTCGATCATCAATACTTCAACGAGAAGATTTATGAGTCCACAATGGCTGAAAAGTAGTTACTTGGATTCGGAAATGAAGGTCGAAGAAGCCACGATAGGCGAAGAACTGTTTCAGCTACAGGAAACTGGACAAAGGGAAGTGCTGGATACTAGGCCAAGTACCTCTAAAGGATTAGGGGCAAGAGCAAGCGTACCACGAAGCACCCCTATCCCGGTTCCCTTGGGAATTACCTCGGAGAAACTAACTAATATGTTAACGTAGCGAATAGCCGAAGTCAAAGCCGACATTAATCAACGCGATGGGACTATCTTGGAAACCCACAAGTACAGATTAAAATGGATATGGTCAAAATTGCAAGAGTCACTAAACGAAGATTATGAAAATAATGCCGTTGATATGTCAAAGCTTGTAGAAATGGATTGCGATGTCCATGTGTTATCTGAAAGGAAGATACACAACGTACGCAATATAGAGGACGACAGACCGGAACTTCCGAAAACGACTGTGCCTACATTTAGCGAAGATCCGAAGGAGTGGCAATCGTTCTACGAGACTTTCTCACTAACCATTGATTCGAGGGAAGATATCAGCGATACTAGGAAGCTGAACTACCTACGAACTTACCTCATGGGAGACGCGAGATTAGTCGTTGGACACCTATTAAATGGGTCCTCGGTCAATTACAATTTAGCATGGGAGCTGATATGCAAGCGCTATGCAAATAAGCGCAAAATATTTGCCGATCGCTTCAACCAGCTGATGGACTTGGAACTGCTAAAGAATCATAATGAAGGCAGTATCCGCATGTTCTTGGATACAGCGAGGGAAAACATATGCATCATAAAAGAGCAAATCGGCCCAAATATTGATTCGACGTTTCTCTACAGAGGTCTTACAACTATACGAACAACACGTAAGGAAGGCCAGAGAGATTCAGTCTCTGCAAGATGTGCTGGGTTTTATTGAACAGCTACATATTTCAATAGACTCAATGCAGAATAATGCCCCCTATAAAGAAGCCAAAAGGACAAGCAATAAGAAATGTCGATTTTGCCAAAAAGATGGGCATGAGATAGGTAAATGCTTGAAATTTAAAGCGGAGCCTATTGGAAAGCGTAGAGAGTTTGTATACAAAAACTCGCTTTGCTACAAGTGCTTAGGAGCACACAACATAAAGGGCTGCGAGCTAGCCGATCCGCACTTCAACGAGCCTAGCAGGATCGACCTTATAATAGGAGTTGACCTGCTGCCGTCGATCATGATTGGGAAGATTAAAAGAGTCAAACAGATCTTGGGACAGAAAACCAACCTTGGATGGATAGTCTGTGGGCAATTATCCAGAGAGTGCAATAACAAGGTGATTAGCGCAGCTACAATACGGTTGGACGATCTCGAGCGCTTCTGGGAATTGGAAAGCGATACCAACGAACGAGAAGAAGACATAGAGTGTGAAGAACACTTCCAGAAAACCACTACGTGGGATAATGAAGGTCGGCTTGTGGTTTCCATACCATTTCGCAAAGAGTGTGAGCTCGGAGACTCCAGGAAACAAGCCATGGCTAGACTCCTTCAAATGGAGAAACGGTTCAAGAGAAGTCCACAGATCTTCAGCGATTATAGTGCCTTTATGGAAAAGTACGTAAGACTGGGACACATGGAACCAGTCAACATAAGTGGAAAAGGAAAATACTACTTGCTACATCAGGCAGTCATTAGACCGAACAGTCTAACTACCAAACTTAGGGTAGTGTTTGATGCCTCTGCAAAAACCTCCAATGGATTGAGCCTCAACGATGTGATGCTCGTCGGTCCTAGAATACAAAAAGACATTTTTGATATTTTGCTAAAATGGCGACAATGGCAATACGTGATGACAGCTGACATCGAGAAAATGTATCGCCAAATTAAAATAGCCAAAGAAGACTAAGAATATCAATATATTCTATGGAGAGATAATCCCAAAGCAGAAGTCGAAGAATTTAAACTGACGATAGTAACATATGGAACTTCAGCAGCACCATTTTTAGCCGTCAGAAGTCTTCAAGAGTTGGCAAATCGATACTGCAACGACAATCAACGATTGCTGACAACTCTAAGAGAAGACTTCTACATGGATGATCTTATTACTGGTGGGGACTCCATCGATGAATGCGTCAAAATACAAGTCGAACTCCGAAGCATTATGGAGAAGGCTGGCTTGCACCTGTGCAAATGGGTCTCCAGCGACGATCGAATCATCGCTGGAATTCAAGGTGGCGACTCGACTGAGAAGATTACCATCCAGGAGGACGAGTCAATTAAGACTCTAGGCTTGCAATGGGACCCCAAAAAGGATGTCTTTTCCTTTACGGTCGATTGCCCTAAACTAACACGTATTACAAAAACGGTTAGTTCTTTCGCAATTGGCAAGGATATTCGACCCACTCGGATGGCTTACACCAGTGACTCTGCAAGGAAAATGTTATATTCAGGAGCTCTGGAAATTGCCGCTTGCATGGGATACTGAGTTGGACCCCAATCTTGCACGGATCTGGCAAGAATATGCCAGCGAGCTACCAAGTCTGCGAAATATAAGCATACCTCGCTGGTCTGGAAACTCAGCTGCGGACGACACAGAAATTCACGGGTTTTGCGATGCCTCGGAAAAAGCATATGCAGCAGTGGTGTATGCCAAAATTGTAGCTAAGATAACCTTGCTGGCTGCAAAAAGCAAGGTAAATCCAATAAAAAATAAAAAAACTATTCCTAAATTGGAACTTTGCGCCGCTCATCTCCTAAGCAAGTTACTATGTAGAATACAAGACATAGTGGGAGATCGGATCAAATCGCAAGCATGGAGTGACTCTCAGATTACAATAACAGAAGAGGAAAACAGCCGCTATTATGGAAGTATTCTTCGGTAGACAAGCTTAATAGCGTAATGGCGTATATATTACGCTTTATAGCTAAACTACGAAGAAAAGCACCTCAGTCAACCTACCTTTCGGTTGAAGAATTCAAGAAGGCCAAAACAGCCGTTGTGAAGTTAATGCAACAGCTAGATTTTGGTCGAAAAATTCTGTTGCTTCAAAGAAAAGACCTCTTGAAGCAAAAAGTAAACTGCAGGCGCTCAACCCTTTTTTGGACCGAGATGGCGTCCTAAGAGTAGGTGGTCGGCTTCAAAACTCATTGCTGCCATACGACGCAAAACATCCAGTTATTCTTGGAAAGTCACACTTGTCATGGCTTTTAATAAGTAAAGCACATAAAGAAACCCTACATGGCGGACTGAAGCTAATGCGGAGCCAGGTTCAAGGAGAATTCTGGATTTTCGGACTGCGGAACCAATTAAAAAAGTTTCTTCAAGAATGCGTTACTTGCATAAGATACAAAAAAGATGTGGCAAATCAACTAATGGGGAATTTGCCAGTACATCGAGTAACAGGAGAACATCCATTCCAAAATACTGGGATCGACTACGCTGGACCCTTTCAAATCCAATGTTCGAACGGAAGAGGTCAAAAGACTTTCAAAGGATATATATGCCTTTTTGTTTGTATGGCAACGAAGGTAATTCATTTGGAAGCAGTCGGCGATCTTTCAACAGAACGATTTTTGGAAGCGTTACGGCGGTTTTTTGCTAGACGCGGGAAAAGCGAACACCTGTACTCGGACAATGGTACTAACTTCGTAGGAGCAGCCAGAATATTGGACAAGGAGTTTGTAACCGCACTTAGGAACAATAATCATCTGGCGCCAATTCTCGTAAAGAAAGGCATCCACTGGCTCTTTATCCCGCCGGGAAGCCCCCATATGGGAGGATTGTGGGAAGCTGGTGTTAAGTCGGTGAAACACCATCTCAGGCGTGTCATCGGCGAAAACAGCTTCACCTTTGAGGAGTTCACAACACTCCTTTGTCAAATCGAAGCAGTGTTAAATTCCCGGCCGTTGTTGAATCTAAATAATGACGACCAAGGAGAGGAGATATTGACGCCAGGACACTTCATCGTGGGAAGACCACTTATTGGAGCTTCAGAACACTTTGAGGAAAATCAAAGAGTGGGATCCCTGGATAGATGGCGACATTTGCAGCGCATCAGAGGGGAATTCTGGAGGAAGTGGAAGGAGGATTACCTGGTGTCTCTTCAACAGAGGACAAAATGGCGTCAGGATAGGCCAAACCCGGAAGAAGGCCAATTAGTCTTCATTAAAAATGAAAACACGCCTCCAGCCAGATGGCCAATGGGGCGAATCGTGAAGACTACCAAGGGACAGGATAATAAAGTCCGAGTAGTCACCATGAAGACCAACAATGGCGAAGTTAAAAGGCCATTGAATAAGGTCTGTCTGCTGCCATCGAATGGAGAGGAACAAAACAGCGAGAAAACGCAAGATCCTGTCCACCAGACAATCGATGAAAAGAGGCAACGCAGGAATAAAGCGAAATTCACACCAAAAAATGCGATCGTGAGCCTTCTGATGATTCTTCAAGTAGCGAGCACCGCTGCAACGCCTGCAACTAATGTTAGCAGGCTAAATATTATATCCAAAATTTAGAGGAGAAATCGACGATAATAATGGATAAAATTAAGAAAATTGAAGTCGTATCGTCAAGTTGGCAGCTATTATTCTACTACGATATGCAAGCTTACTTCACTTTCCTTCATCAAGCCGATGATTTCCTGGACACAACTCCCTCAATTTGTGGAAAATTGGGAGGATTCACCGATTACTGCTCATCAGTTTGCAGTACCATGAAGGCCAAAGTAGACAGCATACAGGACAGAAATAAGATAATAATTCAATCTTCAACGAGAGCAACAGTCGCGCAAAACGCGACAGTCGGATACCCTTCGACCTATGTTCCCGTGTAGTTAAATTTGTTAAATTCATACACATATGTATGCCTATGCACATGCTTTGAAAATAATCCCGACAGATGGCGCTCGCGCTTCGCGCTCGCCCGTCTCCCTTGTTAGCTGACAGAAGCACTTGGTTTTATGCTCATACTTTCTTAAATAACTTCTGTGATTATTGTCCGATCGGATTTGGAGACTACGTAGATATTTCATTCAGCTTAGTATATGTTAAAGTCAGAAAGTTGTATCTTTTATACAACGCTTACAAATTAAGTTCAAAAATTAAATTATTGATTTGTGGGGGCGGTGGGCGTGGCACCTAACATTTGAAATAAACTTGATCTGCTTATAGTACACAGGAGTCTTCCAGCAAAATTTGGTAACTCTAGCTTTTATAATAGCTGAGATCTGTGCGTTCACACAGACAGACGGACAGACAGACAGACATGGCTCAATCTTGTGATCCTGAGCAAGAATACGAGTATATATACTTTATGGAGTCTCCCACGCCTCCTTCTGCCTGTTACATACGTTTGCACAAAGTTAGTATACCCTTTTTTGACCATTTTCAATGGTCGAAGGGTATAAAAAGGAAAAGAAGGTTCATTATGTTCTTCGACATTGACACAGCAGAAAGACTAAAGGAGAATATGGAGAAAATTATCAAAAATGAGAAGCAACTGACTGAATATATGGACAGCCAGGCCTCCATTATAAATGCAACTTCCGATCTAGTGCGAATAACCACAGAGGAAGTAAACAAAAACTTCGAACGCGTTACAAGCGAAATGAACAAAATACAAAACACGCTTAAGTATCATTTTTATGTGTACTCCGAAGCTACTAAGTTCTTCATGCTGCTAAACCAAGTGAGGAACTGGGTTGACGACGCGGAAAAACTACAATCCGCGGCTATCGCCCTTGTAACGGACGTTAACCTTGGAAAGGTGCATCCCGCCTTGATTGACCCAAAAAAGATGGTAGCCGAGCTGGATAAAATTCAAAATAAATTAAAGAGGGATCAGCTCTTACCCGGCGGAAGGTCCCCTAGCAGGTTACAGTTAGCATACAAGCTAATGAAAGCTCAGGCAATATTTAAGGACAACGTACTTCTGGTCGATGCACGGCTACCCATTTACGTCAATCAACATGCCAGTCTATTCAAGGTCGTCCCAATACCACTTCAAATCAAGGACAGGAAGTGGATTCCGAAGATAAAAACAGAATCCCTTATCTACAGCACCGAACTTAACGCATATCACCCCATGACTGAGGGAGAAGTTAATCGCTGTCAAAAGGAAACCGAGGATACCTGGTTATGCGAAGGAAGCTGGGTCTGGAAAGATGCAGACGATCATAGTTGTGAGATATCTCCGATCAAACCGAACAATAAACAGTCCTGCGAAATGGATGAATTTACCGAGGACTTGTACTACAAAAGGCTTAATGGAAGAAACCGCTGGCTGATTAAAACCTTCAAGAACATATCAGCCCATATGGCATGCGGAGACAACCACGATGTAGTCAAATTGCCAAGCCTGGCAATAATCAATGTACCTGCCGGATGTACTGCTCGGATAGCTGACATCACAATTATCTCTCCAGAGATAATCACGTCGACTGACACTGTAACCTTCTCACCCCATATTCTAAAGGTCCTAGATGATGGCGAAACTTGGGTACCAACACCCATTCACCACGTCGTGGTTAATAACTCAATTGAATTGTATCACGTACGAAAGAGCCTGAAAGAGCTGGAAGTCAAGAGGGTACGCATCGAGGATCTGGTTTTCCATACCGGACACATATCACTTGGTCTGGTGCCTATCGTGATAGCTGGAATATTTGTATATTACAAGAAAAAAAGGGACCAACGGCGTGAACTAATGGCTGTCGTGTTTCCTGGCCCCCCGCAGAATGTTCAGGCACCAGCATGAACATGTAATAATACTGCACTAAACTGCACGGAACTGTGCCGCTGTACAGTGCAAGTGCTATCAGGTATCAAGGATATGGTCCCATGCAGCGATCCCTTATCTGTGTTTACGACCGGGTACAATATTTTATGACCTCACGTACGCACATTTTTACGATAAGTAAGAAGGGATCTCAACTATCCTGTATCTGTTTTTAAATAATAATTATCCCACGCTGCGTCTTTCAAGTGCAGCATATATAAATAGAGATAAGTAAAATAACCACCACCGCGGTTTCTTACAACACCGCATTCGATTCTAAGATCAGTTCTAAATAAACTAGCAAAGTGTAGAGACATACAATCTTCTACATAGGCAGTTGAAATAAACTCATAAAAGTGTTTAGAAGTGTATTTTCTTTACAGCTATTATTACCTATAAAGACTGCAACCTGACGATTAATAGATTTGCCTACGGAGATGCAGCACTACCTGGAGATTTTCCACTTCTCACGATCAACTCTGCACCCCCTCCTAAACCGAAGCGAGGGAACAACAAAGGGAGTCATATGACACTCACACTCAACTTCGAACCCTAGACATGCTTAGACTTAAAATACTTAGACGTAGAGTTATGCTTACTAAACACATAGCCACTTGACAACTCAAGTGCATACTGGTAATTACTAAACTTATGTTCGGTTCAAATTCATACCCGACAGTACATTGTCGCAATTGTAAACACAAACAAACAGGAAAAGGGCCTAAAGTGCCGACTAGACATAATTGCAACATTGCCAATTCTTAGAAATAACATAAGTATGTACCAAGTCGTTTTTAGTTTACATTGCTCAGAATAAAATCATTCTTATTGTTCCAACCGAACCAACCAGACGTGTTTCTGAAACTCTCTTGTAACTTTGAATAACGACAAAACTTAACAACGAACCAACACGTATGTTGAACTAGAAGACTCCTTCACGAAATCCCGTCCAAACACGACACCGAATCACCGTTGGAACCATAACTCGCGCGCATTTTTTTCCAACCATTTTTCGCTTGCGGCGCTCACTTCGTCTTCGCGACATAATTACTTTCGACGGCGCACACGTGATGTTTTACAATCGTTGGGTTGTTGAATATCAGCATTAAAATTACACATCAAATGTCCATTCTATTGTGTTATTTTGCCGGTCGCGCCGAAATTCTTCATTTGTGTCAAGCAACCGGCAAATTAACCGTTGTAACGTCATATAATTTCTCATTTTTGTGTCCGTCGCAATTTTTGTTCGAAATAAGTCGCTTGTAGGACACTGTACGCATCATTGTGACGTATTACTCAGAATTAGCTAACAACAAACTACATGCAAATTTAATTATTTTTAAAATTCAATAAAAAGTAAATGTTGGAGCGCTGCAGCTTTAAACAATAGATTAAGATAGAAAATATATACTTATATGGAAATAAAATTAGATTGAATTAAATTGAAATACATACAATACATAGAAACATTAAGTGAAATAACATAACATGTAAAACGAACAACTCTTATACTCTGTTAACGCTCGTCTTTGCTTCGGCTGTTTAATCCGCTGCAAAGAGGCCAAATAGAGTAAGAATATAATAGAATTAGTCTTGTATCGATATTGAGCGAATGAACTGCGATAAACTTACTGAAGCGGATCTCGTTTTGATCCAGAATAAAACACTTTACGATTTAAGTTAGAGGGGACGTCAGTCCCCGAGGAGTGATCTTTATTCAATTAATTCTTAAGCTTTAAGTTAACGGGTGCCAAGCGCTGCGACATAGCAGCCAAGGCTCTTATGTATTCTATGTATTCTAAGTATACAAAGTATAGTATGTGGTACATACATTGAGAGAGTATGTTGTGTGCGCGCAGTATATACATGGCTAGCGTGAGAACGCTGACCATGCATTTAGGCAGCGAGGTTCATAAGTGGGTGATCAAGTTACACTTGCACTTGAACGTCGCTGTTTGCATAAACACTGCAACAATGTAATTGTGCTGATATCAGATTGATAGCATTCTTTGGATAATACATATATACGACATGTGCGCATACTACATCTCCCAACTTTTGAAAAATAACGAAACTTAGTGTAGTTATTTTATTTACTTATATATGTATTATTTTTATTATTTTATTTTTATTATTTTATTTTTATTATTTTATTTTTATTTTTTTTTTGTATATATAAGATTACAAATATATTTGATTTTTTGTTTTTTTGTTTTGAAAATTAAAGAAACTTAAAATTTTAACAATTTTGGTATTAATAATTTTTTTTTCTTGAATTAGACTAAATGTGTTTGATTACATATAAATCAAAAAAATGTTTTTTTTTTGTGTGACTAATTATTTTACGGTTTTTTTATGGTTATGCTTGTGGTTGGCCAACCTTATGAAATATATTAAGAATTGAACATTTTTACCCTATCTTTATGGACTATCTGTTTTTATTTTTATTTCCTACGATGGTAATATTGTTATTAAGTCCTATCTCTGAAACTAAATATGGTCCTAAGTAATTATTGTCTAGTTTATGCCCTGTTTCATTTTTTAATAAAACTTTATCTCCTATTTTTAATTCAAAATTTTTCGTATTTCTATCATATCTTATTTTTCTATCGGCTTTTGCCTTTTCTAACATATTCCTAGCCCTTCTATAAG